>LRSR01001814.1:0-15707 GCA_001579985.1 Hypsibius dujardini | reverse complement strand
CAATCACTTGACCTGCAGCGGTTGCTTTGTTCCTACTTTGTTCCATTTTCAAACATGCCACCCCCTGCTCCGTTTCTTCTGCTTATACCCCGGACCCTTCAGTGTACTCAATCTTGTTGTTAACTGTACATGGCAGACGGTGCACGGTTTCAAATGCAAACTTTTCAATGGCGAGTTTATTTCCCAGGGGAAAGGTTATCCGGATGAAGCCACTCGATACTTCCTAATGAAGCTGGTGGAGGTTTTGCAGATACCTGTGTATTCCGTCACGGATGCCGACCCGCACGGTAATCAGCTCGTTATCTTCGTTCAAAGAAATCGCCTATTCAGTTGTGGCGTGTTATCCTTATTTTTTTCTAGGAATTGAGATCATGTGCATGTACCGATATGGAACAAAGGTGGAAAAGTGTTCGCTGTATTCCCTTCATGGGGAAACTTTCCTCAACTATCCTCAATTTCAGGCTCCGCATTTTGGTAATCTTTCTCTCGTCGTACCGGAGATCCGCTGGCTGGGCGTGATGCCGTCTGACGTGTCAAAATACATCGAGTACCTGCCGGAGGAAGCGTTGGTTGCACTCACGGACAAGGACCGAAATTTGGCGCTCGACATCCTTCACCGCCCGTACTGTACCGATAGCATGAGGATAGAGGTGAGCTACAGTCAACTACATGATTGACTACACTGGAGGGTCCGGAGAATGGGCTAAGAGGCGGGGCAGGGGGGATTTTCCAACAATCGAACAATCAACCAATCAACCACCTGACCTGCAGCGGTTGCTTTCTTCCTGCTTTTCTTTCATTTTCAAACATGCCATCCCCTGCTCCTCCCCTTTTGCCCATTCCCGGGACCCTCCAGTGTACTCAATCTTGTTGTTGATTGTATGTGATTTGTGTAGAGAGGGTTTATTCTCTCGTTTTGATTGTTCTTTGTTGGTTGTTTTAACTGTTAGTTTTTGCATTGTAGTTGGAGATTATGCTAGAGCTTAATTGCAAGCTGGAAATTGAAAACATCAGTGCTATTGAACCGCGATTTTTTGTTGACGAATACCTTCGTGGAAAATTGGACCAGCCGTGGGAGTGGATTTGAGACGTGAAAGAGATTATTTTCCGGTTCTGGTCTTGGTTTGTTTTCAAATTTTCACATGTGATGTGCTATAATGTGATACGCCCAATACACTGGAGCTTTCCTGGTCAAAGATGCATGGAACATGTAAATTAGTCCGCCCCCTCAATTTCGAGAACTAATTTCAATTGGAAAACTGTCATTGACGATTTTACTTTCATTTGCAGAGCGTGACGATTCCAAGTCGCACCGAGAGACCCCTTTTTCGTAAGAATCAGTGCCGGGGTCTCGATGCGACTCTGCGAACCGTCGAAGCGCATCGGCGACGACGACTCACAAACTGACCCAGTGCCAGATAATAGTGGATCGAATAGCAATATATATCGCCATACGGCAAACGTAATGGAACTCTGATGATGAGTGTGTGTGTAAGAGACCAATAATTAATTGATGGCAAAGAGAAAACCAGACGATAAAGGATTCTGACTGTTCGCAAATGGAAAGTGCATACAACACGTGGCAAAAACCTTGCGCTAACCGAGTCAAGCCAGTACACTCGTTCGTTGCAATAGCTGTTGTACACAGCCCCGAGTTAAAGTGCTTGATTCGGTCAGCGTAAGGTTTTTGCCACGTGCTCGCAACACGTTCCAAGCCTCGGGCAATTTGAAGCGGAGCTGGCTTGAAGTGGACAGACAATTACATAAGCAGCTTATTATCTTCGGCCTTCAAATGTTCTTCGCACCCTCCATTATCGTTTCGGGTAAGACAGCCGTAGCTTGTCGTTCTTGAATTTACGCAGACGGTCAGAATAATGGGTGGAAATGGTGATTTACGATTTTTTGGTCGAAAAGGAAAGGAATTCAGGAAATCAATCAATGATCATCACGAAGATAGAATACCGTCTCAAATCTCAATAGCGACCACGTGTCGCACCGTGTGAGAAAGTACAAGCGCAGTCACATGTGAGGTTGTGAAGAATAAATGCGGCCAAATTTGTTAGTGCGGCGTAAACTTGGGCCGCTGTGTTTGGCACAGTTCAAGACACAAAACACATTGCTGTAAATCCGTCCAGCAAGGGTTTTGGCTGCGGGTGCAACTTTTTCGAGAGTTTTTGATTATGTGATAATTTTGTAATATTGAGTGACCGGCGCCTTCGAACGGGGGACGGTAATTTCGAGATGAGACTGTTCGCGAAAGTTAACAGCTGGATTTTCGACTCATTGGGAAAATTCACTTTAGATTAGTGCGGGCTTTTAGTTGCTCATTTTCTGGTCGTGTTTTTCCGTGCAGATTATGAGCAGAGGTGTTTGCTACGACGATAACGGGTTCGGGTAAAGCCAAATGGGAACGGAAAATGGGGTTTTTCTTCGGCCGAATGTGATGATTTTTGGAAAATGAGATGGGAATGGGTGGGCCTGGCCTGGCAATGGAGTGAGAATGGATGGGAGCCGAAATCCCAAAATGGGTGAACTTTGCACTTAACTGTGGCTGGGCAAAGCCGGAAATTTGCACAATTGACGGTATGTGTACTGTGGAATATGCTGTGTAACAACTGTTAAGTCATGCCTGCTCGACATCTCGACCCACGAACGCGATTAATTGCGTAATAATTACCGTTACCGTAACGGTGTATAAGTTGTGTATAAGTTGTGTAGAATTTTAATTTCCGTAACTGCACCTCGTGTTGTTCAGGGAAGCCTGTGCGAGGCTGGTCACCAGACCTTGAGCCTCCGCCGCCGGCCGGCTCACCGACGCCAAACGGTAATGGCGCGGCCCAATCAAAAGTCATGTCTGTGGATGGAGCAGGCAACTCCTCCAACGCCATCAGCTCAAACAGGACCCGTGCGGAGAAACTCGCCGCGTACGAACAAATTATCGCCAAGTGGAGGTACTCTGGAAAGCGATTAAATCAAATCCAATCACAAGGCGGTCCTACTACAACGCAGTACTTGACCGCTCTGGTCTTAACTGGGCATCAGCATTCTTTTTCTCTTTGGATGTCGAAATCAATATTGGGATGTAGTCTTTTTTTCAAGGAATCGAGCAGTATTAGTTTTCGTTATTTCAAAGACGATTATTGTACAATGTAAAATTAATTGGTTAATTGGTATTTGGATAAAAACTTCACAACTTCACTGCACAGCGTTTTTTAGAACGTGCCATCCCCAACGCAGCAAAAGACTAACCCAAGAACACACTCACAGTTCGCGATCAAACATATATGAATAGAGTCTCCGTACAATTTCCTTCACTGGAATTCTATAAACCGCAGGGAAATTACGCTTTGATGTATCCAAAACATCCGTTCCGTCAAAGACTTCTTGTGCTGTCCACGTCAGTGTAGGAAGTAAGTCATTTTGAAACGCGTATGTGCCAGGACCAGCTTCAGCATTGATTTCTCGAATACCGGACAATCGGCGTCCGTCAGCCGTCCACGTATCACGGTGTGCTGCAATAACCTAAATATAAAAAAAACATGTGTAATGAAGCTGAAAATCATTAACATTTAAAAAAAGTTGCTATTAAACGATCACGGCAACCATTAGACGTTAACTGCAGTCCAGCAAATCATGATTCTGGTGACTTTTTGAGGTTCGAAACAATGAGTTACTAGTAATAGTAATACTTGCATGACAATAGTTGAGGTGGCTTCCTCTAAACATCTTCACACCAAGAAATAGCCGGACTGGCGAATCTGGATGCATGTACAGTTCCATTTTAGCCTGTAATTCCTCGACAGTCTTGTCCAGCTCCATTTCAATGACAATGGTGGGCAGATGCGAAGTCTTCCAGGTGTCGTCTAAAATGACAAAGAGTTTAGAGGCCGGTTTAAACAGACAAACAATGCCGACTATTGAGAAGTAACTGTAGGTAAAAAATAACATTACCTTTGAAAGACCGCTTCGATGGTTCATACGCACAATCGGGTAAAATTGGGAATTTTCTCCCAGGGACTTTAATTATACTATCTCTGGTATCCTTCAGTTCCTTCGAGCTCCGTATACCGGCTTCGGCAAGTTCGTCAACAATTGCTGCCGTTCCACGACCATGATGCCGGCCTGGTGACCTTCGGAAAATCACATGTCCATAAATCAAATCAATCCGTCCCGGTATCGTTAGTTCGATTCGTCGGTTAAGCGCCGTGAACTGTAGTTCTGACACATCGGTCGCCAGAACATCGAAGTCCAAAGCGTCATCGGGTTCGTCGTAAACGGGTTTCCCTAACGCCTCCGCAACTTGCAAGCGCAGCGCCAAAAGAGTGCTAAAGCACGAAAAAAAGCAAGAAACGGAATGTCTATGCACGCTCACAAGAAGCTTAAAAGAATCTAACCGACCTAGTTGAGATTCCAGACTCCAATGCGGTGTCAACGTCAAATGAGGCATCTGGGGATTTGGGGGATTGTTCATCAGACTCAGCGTTGAAGCCCCTGAGTCGGTCGGCAAAACCGCGAAAAGCTGGAAAGTCAATAATAAAAAAATCTCACTTCTGCTCTCCAGTCAACCAGTGTGTTTCGTGCCGATACCGTAGTCCTCACTGGATAATGAACATTACAAACCCAATCAATCAATCAAAAGCAAACATACCGCGACGGAATAAAGCAGCGTTATTGCTTTCCAAGATGCGTTGAAGAGCGCCAACATCTCTGACGAGTTCGCTTATTAGGTCAGTCGCATTGTCCTTTCTGTTCTGAAATGAGAAACTAAAATGGCACCCTATTAAAAACAGTCCTATCCATCAATAACTGGCAAAAAATTCCAACTCCAACCTTGATCTGCACATGGGCCAGATCATGAACTCCCTTGAAGGTGGAGGAGCTCGAAATTTGTGCTACTGATTGACGGACGTGAGAAATGCACGGCATACCAATCAATCTGAAGTACCGAGATAGTGCTGCACTCATTTTTCAGCAATTTTTACCTAGACAAAGCAGTTGATTATCAAGACAACTCACCTGCTGGTAGATAAACACACTCTTGCAAAAATACAGCAGTCAATGAACAGCGAATACTGTAGAGTCTCAACTATTTAGTGCCAGTTTTTAGACCCACCCGTATATTATGCCTGCACCCACTGTGCTACCCTGCAGTCATAATATACGGGGGTTATTAAAAACTGGCACCAAGTGGTCGATACTCTACAGTATAGGTTGTTCAATATCTTACAATCGATCAATCAACGAATGAATGATGGACCGAATCGAGGAACTACGCATCTCCTACGGTGAATATACTTTTGCTTCCCGGTCCCTATATCTCTCGAAACATAGGGTAGAATAAGGATCGAATCGATTAGAGAACGCAAGTGAGTCTTAAAAAAGGGTTTCGCCACAGATTTCGTTGTTTCAGCAGGGAAGCACAGCATTTTAAAGAACTTAAAGAAGGAATTTCTACCTGAGCTTCCGTACTCTTTCTGCATGAAACACACATCCGGCCGGACACGGGAGACGATCGTGTGATGACGAGCCAAATGCTTCAGCTCATCCACAAAATCGTACAGCACAAATCGCACACTACGAGCAAGGCCTCCAGCGAAAGCATTGTGATCCTCTCTACTTCGTAAGTCTGTTGATGACGTTTACAATAATATTCGCAGTGAAAGCAACAGCCGATTGCTATCTCACTGGTGATACTACTGCAAAAATATAACAACTTTCAAGTCATTAATTTCAAGCAGGAAAAATAAAGTCGAAACTGAAAAGTCATCTCTGGCACGAAGCGTTAAAAATTAAAAATGAAATTATTACTGATGCAGCAAAAGATATACGAAAGATCAGAGAGTACCGCATGCTCGTGATCACAAGGGACAGCTAAGCCCTGCCTCCCTCGGTATGGCCCTGCGCTCAGATGGGTGGTCTGGACCCTTCATTACTCACCAGTAAAATAAGCCCCGCCTTCCTGTATAATTAGGATTAGGGGTCATTCACGTATTACGTAATAAAAAATGGCCTTTTTCGACCACCCACCTACCCAGGTAATCAAAATTATACTGGGGGCGGGGCCTATTTTACTGCTGAGTAATCAAGGATTCAGACCACCCACCTACCCTCATTTTATTACGTCATATGTGCATGACCCCTTGTCTCGAACAGTATCTCAGGCACTGCCCACAGAACCTACGGTTTATTGACATACGGCGCGCGAGATACGGTTTCCAGACAGAAAGAACATTTTGGCTGATCCGCTGTTTCAAAACAAAAATTAAGACCATTGAGCAAACGAAAAAAAGGGCTTGTATTTTTACGACATTGGTTATTTATTTTTATAGGATTTACTTGGTTGAAAGTTTGGTCACCAAAGAATTTGTAAGGCCGAAAAAAATTATGAAAGCCGGCGCATGTACACTGCTTGTTGACTGCCGTAGCCAATTGGCCCTATTGGTTACATATAGGAGGAGCTACACTATATTCAATTTTTTCACTAGTCGAACTACTGTCGATAGACTAATGAAACGCACCACAGCCTAAGTATCGGAGATTCGGCGTGTCTCTTCGTAGAATATGGTTTGAATTGACTCTAGTATATATTCTTTGACGAAAGACAGCTGTCTGTGAATCTCTCCCGAGTAGTTGGTTGATTGATTTGTTCTGAGAACGTTCCAATTAAAACAGTAGAACGTTCCAATTAAAACAGTAGTGTTCCAGTATTAAGCGAAATACGTCATTTTTCACCTGATGTTTAGTTTTTGACCTTCACGTTCCAAATTAATGTTATGCCACGATTATAATGATCGGTTTTTACACCTGGGCAGCGCACTCGGCCTGTGTTCTTGGCTGAGTGCCAACTTAAGACAGAGGCGCATGGGACGGAAACGGGACTAAACTAACCGTTATAATCGTGGCACTACAATATATACCCGATACCGTCATGTTCGCGATGCCGATTGTCGTGTTCGAATATCAAGGGTCTCCTTTTCTCATTTTAAAATTAAAGGAACAGTGTGTACCAACAAATATTTTTACAGTAAGACTACTGTGGAATGCCGCTCAGTTGAGGGGAGCGGCGTTCGGTTGAACAGAACACTCGTAAAAAGCAAACCCAAGCCGGGTTGAATTATGGCCGTAAGAGTAATGCTGTAAACGGGCCGGGCGTTATTTTCTGTACCTATGGGCAAAGTTATCAAGTGTTCTGTTTAACCGAACGCCGCTCCCCTCAACTGTGCGGCATTCAACAGCAGCCGCTGTCCCGCTTGGATTGCTCATGAGTCATATCTCTCGACGAAAGTTTCGAATATTCTACTTTCGCTGATAACTCCAGGCTGCAGTTGATCGGTTGTTCAAATTCGTTCATCGAAACTTTTGTTAATAAATCTCCCTTAACAGGTAGGGAGCGTTGTCCAACCTAAATTTCCTCCCCCCTCTCCGTGCAGTTGATTGATTGAATCATCAATAAGACCAGCGTGTGATTTATTTCTTGCCGCGAAGGAATTCAACCTTGATGGCCACTTTCTGGCTGGCAACTGCAAGATGTCTATCTTCGACACGTACGTGAAGGGTAGTAATTAGTTTTTATCTACCTTTTGTGTGTTTTTATCGAGTGCGGGAAAATTTGACTAGTTTGACTAGTTTGCTGCATTTGGCGTGCCCGAAATGTGTTGCCATTTTATAATCTTAGTTCGACACTTATGTTAGTTCGGTTGATTGGTTGATTGATTGATTGATTGATCACTTCGATTTGATCGACCTGTTTAATCTTGCATATTTTGTTTGGTTGATCGTCTGATTTGAAGGGACGTGTCCTGTACTTACTTAGCACGCGAAGATCGCTTATTATAACGTATATGCGGTGATATTTTTCAAGATGGTTGCGTCGTTTGGTTCGATGGGTAGGGAGTTGATTTGCGGGTAGGTATTTTTTGCCGTTTCAGAGTTCATGCATACGGGGCAAAAACCTTGCGCTGACTGAATTAAGCACTTTAACTCGGGGTAAGGGATCGCTCGACCTATAAGGGAAGTTACCACGTGATAAATTTTTTGCACGTGATCGACTTAGTGGACGGGCTTTCTCGCCGATTTAACATGTGGGTTTACAGTACATATTAATGGAGTTGTGAGATGAACTCGTTTTCTTACGCAAAGGGTGCTCTGAGTACCTTACCCGATTGGCAAAACATAAAGAGAAAAATTCGGATTATTTTTAAAAGCCTACATAGGCGTAGCTAGACAAAGTAATGCGCGAGTTTTTAAAATTACAAAACGGCTACTTTTTGAAATGGAAACAGCTGTCTTGTTGGCGTTGGAACACGCAGCTACGGTTCCAATTGGAGCCACGACGCTTCCAATTGGAAGCAATTAGTCCCAGTTCCACTTTTCTGTCTATTTTCAGTGGCGTGTAGTCAGTGTAATCGTACTGCTGGAAACAAAATTCCGAATGTTCGTTTGCGTCAAAATTTTCTGCAGTTTATGTCGCCATTTTTTCGCCTACAATCTAGTCGCGAATTCATCTCAATTCCTGGCGCCGAATCTCTCAAACCGAAGGATGAACTTTTTCTGCAATGGTACAACCTGGTGAAGGAGTCAAAGCGCCTGAACGGCAACGATCCAGGAAAGACAGACATTCCCCAGTGATTACGTACGTACGACTAAGCGTTGATTGATTGATTGCGTGTTCACGTTGTGCTGTGACCGATTACACAAATATGCAGTGGAATTGAATGACGAATACACGTGGAGATCTATAGTTTCCAGTGTGGATTCCAGGCGACGTAACGACAACGCTCCAATTGGAGACTCCAATCACGCGACAGATTCCATTTAGTTAAGCGCTTTCTTTTTTTGCCCTCAAACTTACTTGCCACTCAGGCAACTAGATCTTCCTTTACTTCATATAATTCTTGACTAAATTCTAGACAAATGTTTCAGTCGCGCTGTTTGAAAGAGATCAGGAATTAGGTAAGATACGACTGTGTGAAGTTGAATTACACACCGGAACCTGTTTTCCCAATCACTTCAAGCCTGAGCAACTGGGTGATCCCGTCCACTACTTCCACTTCGTATTGTGTGCTAACCTCCCTGTTAGGTCGAGCGATCCCTTTGTGTACTGTAAAGTCCCGACCCATCCGTGGTACTTTTTGGACCCCACAGTAAATCAGACCCGGTAGTGTGAACTGCTTACGCAATTAATCAAAACGGTCGCTTTTTACTGTGTGATAGCGTAGGCACCACGGATGGGTCGGGACTTTACAGTACGGATGCCGACCCGCACGATAATCAGCTCGTTATCTTCGTTCAAAGAAATCGCCTATTCAGGTGTGGCGTGTGATCCTTAATTTTGTCTAGGAATTGAAATCATGTGCATGTAACGATATGGAACAAAGGTGGAAAAGTGTTCGCTGTATTCCCTTCTTGGGAAACTTTCCTCAACTATCCTCAATTCCAGGCTCCGCATTTTGGGAACCTTTCTCTCGTCGTACCGGAGATCCGCTGGCTGGGTGTGATGCCGTCTGAAGTGTCAAAATACATCGAGTATCTGTCGGAGGAAGCGTTGGTTGCACTTACGGACAAGGACCGAAATTTGGCGCTTGACATCCTTCACCGCCCGTGCTGTCCCGATGGCATGAGGATAGAGGTGAGCTACAGTCAACGACAAGATTGAGTACACTGAAGGGTCCGGAGAATGGGCTAAGAGGCGGAGCAGGGGTGATTTTCAAACAATCAACCATTCAACCAATCAACCACCTGACCTGCAGCGGTTGCTTTCTTCCTGCTTTCTTCCATTTTCAATCATGCCATCCCCTGCTCCTCCCCTTTTGCCCATTCCCGGGACCCTCCAGTGTACTCAATCTTGTTGTTGATTGTATGTGATTTGTGTAGAGAGGGTTTATTTTCTCGTTTTGATTGTTCTTTGTTGGTTGTTTTAACTGTTAGTTTTTGCATTGTAGTTGGAGATTATTTTCTGGTTCTGGTCTTGGTTTGTTTTCAAATTTCACATGTGATGTGCTATAATGTGATACGCCGAATACACTGGAGCTTTCCTGGTCAAAGATGCATGGAACTTGTAAATTAGTTCCGCCCCCTCAATTTCGAGAACTAATTTCAATTGGAAAACTGTCATTGACGATTTTACTTTCATTCGCAGAGCGTGACGATTCCAAGTCGCACCGAGAGGCCCCTTTTTCGTAAGAATCAGTGCCGGGGTCTCGATGCGACTCTGCGAACCGTCGAAGCGCATCGGCGACGACGACTCACAAACTGACCCAGTGCCAAATAATAGTGGATCGAATAGCAATATACACGGCAGACGTAATGGAACTCTGATGATGAGTGTGTGTGTGTGTAAGAGACCGATAATTAATTGATGGCAAAGAGAAAACCAGACGATAAAGGATTCTGACTGTTCGCAAATGGAAAGTGCATACAACACGTGGCAAAAACCTTGCGCTAACCGAGTCAAGCCAGTACACTCGTTCGTTGCAATAGCTGTTGTACACAGCCCCGAGGTAAAGTGCTTGATTCGGTCAGCGTAAGGTTTTTGCCACGTGCACGCAACACGTTCCAAGCCTCCGGCAATTTGAAGCGGAGCTGGCTTGAAGTGGACAGACAATTACATAGGCAGCACATTATCTCCGGCCTTCAAATGTTCTTCGCACACTTCATTATCGTTTCGGGTAAGACAGCCGTAGCTTGCCGTTCTTGAATTTACGCAGACGGTCAGAATAATCGTCGGAGCGGCCAAAGATATCAAAAAACCACTTGTTTATGCTCAAAATGCACAATTTCGGGGCCTCGATTTTGTGCATCGGTAAGACTGAAAGTTGCGCTTCTAATATATGGCATATCTAAATGCTTTTCCGTGATATTTTTAACAGGTTCCGGGATCCTGCTATTGTCGGACATTGCGTCCGCTGCACCGCGTCGGGAAAGGCATAAAAAGTTTGTTTGCACCCAAGAGACGGGCACCTTCCCGGACCCATATACATGCGAAAGCTATTGGTGCGTGCGTCCTGGTACCTGCTTAATAAATAACTTTTGAATTTGGATTTTTTAAAGTTAAATTAAAAAAATTATCTTTATTTTAATTTGTTAACTTTTAAAGAAGGTCTTCGAAACATCCATATGTACATATATATCTTATTAGGCTCTGCTCGTACGGTGCACCCATAGCACGGAGCTGTAATTTTGGACTTGTTGTAAGTCGATGAAGCTGTTGCCCCGCCCCACGTGTAGAAATTTTGTGGGATTACTAGTTTACTTGTTCACCGAATTTTCGTCCGGTAAACAACTTAACTGTTGTTTTTGTGTGTTTGCAGTTTGATAATACGACACTGAACTGTGGCTGGGCAAAGCCGGAAATTTGCACAATTATTGACGGTATGTGTAGTGTGGAATATGCTGTGTAACAACTGTTAAGTCATGCCTGCTCGACATCTCAATCCACGAACGCAATTAATTGCGTAATAATTACCGTTACCGTAACGGTGTATAAGTTGTGTATAAGTTGTGCAGAATTTTAATTCCGGAAACTGCACCTCGTGTTGTTCAGGGAAGCCTGTGCGAGGCTGGTCACCAGACCTTGAGCCTCCGCCGCCGGCCGGCTCACCGACGCCAAACGGTAATGGCGCGGCCCAATCAAAAGTCATGTCTGTGGATGGAGCAGGCAACTCCTCCAACGCCATCAGCTCAAACAGGACCCGTGCGGAGAAACTCGCCGCGTACGAACAAATTATCGCCAAGTGGAGGTACTCTGGAAAGCGATTGAAACAAATCCAATCACAAGGCGGTCCCACAACAACCACCACGAGGGCACCCAGCCTGACTGGACCGCCGAATTTCGATCTGCCGGTACGAGGAAGGTGCCCCATTTTGAGCCACCCCTTATTAGGTTCAGTTTCTGGTCACTCCGCAATTTCAGTGTGTTGAGACCTTTTCTATTCACATGCATTAACATTAATGTTAAAATAATTAAGTATAGACATTAAAATATACAGTAAAGGTAAAATTTTAAAACGTACATTAACATTAAAATATTAAAATATCAACACAAAGACATTAAAATAAAAAAATTTGGAAACTATCCTATCCAAAATTCAGTTTGGAATCTATTACAACAAGCCAATTATTTTTTGGAATTTGGGGCGCGGGGTCATGCCCAATTTCGGAAAGCTACGCTACACTAGCATTTCCAGTCCTCTTTGCAGACATACGCCTGGCTCCGCCCCTTGATCTCCAAAAACTATTTTGCTACCACTAATCGATTTCGCATTGAATTTGGGATGGACTAGTGTTAAAAAAAAGTTTATTTTAATGTGCAGGAAACTCTGAGTATAATAGAATTGTTAGTTGGCCCAAAATAGGACCCAAAAAGGGGTGGCTAGAAATGGGGCACCCTCCCCGTACTATTGATGCTCAGCAAAATTACTGAAATGACTTTATTTTTTATATTTTATTATTTTATTATTTTAGATAGTTTATTATATTATTATTTTTTATATTTTAATATTTTATTATTTTATTTATTAGGACGGTGTGACGAAGGCTCCACGAAACCTTTATACGTTGAAGCCGGTTGGGGAAGCTGCCATTGCTTGCGATAAGAGGCGCTGTCGCCTGCCGGACTGCTACTGCGACGCTCAAAGCATCCCTGGCGGATTGAGCACAGACAAGACGCCGCAGATTGTGATGGTGACTTTTGATGATGCCGTGAACGGCGGCAATATTGATATGATCAACCATCTGTTCCGGGAAAACCGAACCAACCCCAATGGGTGCCCGATTACTGGGACGTTTTTTCTGGCGAACGGCTGGACGGACTACAACATTGTCCGCGAACTGTATGGGCGTGGTCACGAGATTGCCTCTCATTCGCTAAGGTATCGACAGTCGTTTCGATAAAGGGGCGCATCCTGTCGAGTCCGGGAGTTGTGACTGCGTTGTTGGGTTATTACAGCCATCAGGACTTCACGCACTACAACAAAAAGCAATGGCGCGCCGAAATTGTGGGAGAAGCCCAAGTTGCGCACGAGTACGCAGTAAGTCGTTGTTCTGCACTTTGTATAGCAGCTACTGAATAATTTAAAATTATGAATAAATTACAATTATTAAAAATTACAATTATTAAAAATTATTTTCCCTGTGTCTGTACGCTGTGTAGTACTACATTGTATTTCCTACAGAAAAATAAATAAGGATTGAGAAATAGTTAGAGACTACAACAAGATCTTGAGAGTTTTCACAAACGCTGTTTAAGAACCCGATTTCATCAATTTGAAGAGATTCTTCAGTAAGTTTATCCTTCTTCCTCGCTGTGTAACCGTTGGTCATTGTTGTTGAATACAGGGAGTGAACATGAGCGATATTGTTGGTATGCGAGCGCCATTTTTGGCAGTAGGTGGCGACACCATGTACAAGATGGTAAGAAGGGCCTGTCTGTCTCCTCTCCACCCGGAATGTGTCTCTTTTCGCGGCTATCCTTTTTCTTAATTGGATAAAAATTCACGTTACAGCTATGGGATAACGGATTCCTCTACGACTCATCCATCCCGTCCGGGCAAACCAATCCGCCGCTGTGGCCGTACACATTCGATTCGCCCCTTCCCCACGCATGCTTCCAAGAGCCCTGTCCGAAGTCTTACTTCCCCGGACTGTGGGAAGTCCCGATGACGTACTTTGTTGGGTTGGGTGACTTGGGCTGCTCCATGTATGACGCATGTAAGTCGGCCTTATAACATTTGCACCGCCCAATCAATTCTCGCTGTTTTTCGTTCTTCCAGGTACCCATCCTTCCGATGAGGACGACATTGCCGATTTATTTTACCAGAATTTCATGAAGCACTACAGCACCAATCGGTCGCCGTTTCTGCTGAGTGCTCACAGTGCCTGGTACCAGAACAGCCAGGCGCATGAGAACGCCATGGAGACCTTCATGGATCGAGCCCTGAAGGTTTGGCCTGAAAAGTGTTTCTATCATTTTGGAAAATAGTGGAAGAGGAAAGTTCTGAGCACAAACATTCAAAAGGGAACACACATTCTTATCCTAATCATCTGTATCAGAATCTGAACCCGTTAACCGATTTTCTTTTTGCCTTCAAGCTGGGGGATGTCTACTTTGTGGCAGCCAAGCAAGCCATCTACTGGATGCAGACGCCGACTCCCTTGGCAGACCTCAAGGACTTCAAGCCGTGGCAGTGCGCCCATCCAGTGGTGAAAAAGCCGGCCGCGTCGACCCGCTAACTGTTTTTGTGTGGAACTGAATTAAGACACTGTCGTAAGAACGAGCGGTAACTGTATTTGAGGGGATCTACCTTTTTGCCCGGGTGTGACGCGCGCGCAGTCACCTCTGACGTAATCCGTTATTGCTCTACTGCGTCTGTTAATGTCAGCCTAAACAACGTTTATGGAGTCGAGATCTCGCTGAAAGCAATCTTTCCAGAGTACAGTCCCACAATTGCGGCGTCAGTGTGTGCTCTGCGAACTCTCGCACAGTTCGCCGGGATTGACTACACTGCTACCAATCCCCCCCCATCCCCCAAGCGGTCATCATTAGGCATTATGGGCCACGACACAAACTCATTTCTTCGCCACATCGACACGAACACGCGAGGCGCTCGATTGCCGAAACAAAAAGCGAGCAGACCAATTATAACACTTCGTGTGATGGTGTGCTCGTGTGTTGCTGCCCACAACAACTTCATGAGGAAATGCCGATTTGATCGGGGATTCGGAAGCCGTTGGTGTGACTCACCCACAATCTCACAATCAGTTGCACGTCCTGTCGTCGTGTTCGGACTCTGCGTCATGGTTCAAATTGCTTATTACCACACACACACACACACACAGACACACACACAGACACACAGACACACACACACACACACACACAGAGACACCACACACACAGAGAGACACACGCGTGTTTGTCGGTCTCCTGAATTGTCGCATCCCGGTAATGAGCGTACTATGTCGTCGATACCTGTTTTTGCATATCATGGCACGCACATAACCCTTCGACATTTGGTCCCCGTCGCGACCCATACCGCCCTGCAGAGACCGCGACCGAGCGACCGACCCCTGGAGTGTGACTTCCTGTTTGCAAATTAACGCCTGTGCCTGGAACAGCGCCAAGCCTCTTTGTTCAGAGAACGCGGCGCCGTGTTGTGCATTCCTTCCTTTATACCAGTGCACTTAACCTAAAACGGGCGAACCACGCGCCACACCAGGTGCAAAGACGCACATAATAATGGCTATATACCATGCAACCAACACCGCGCCACCAACGCTTTTCATGGGCCAACATCCGGCATATGATTATTCCAGCCGGTGCGAAGGTTCTCCCATAATATTCAGGTCTAATGAGAGTCCCGTTACCGTACCGGTATCGCGCACAAACGAAAGGTGATGCCGTTTTCTACCGCTAGACCTACCTTCTGTATGGTCTCCGACGCGCCGAAAAACGGTAAAACAGGGGAGCGTTTAAGGCTCCGGTTTGCATAGGAAACAATGCTAACCAAACCTACGCGTGACAATAGTGCACATCCCATCCCACAATTTGGAAGGTTTTTGTAATTTCAATCTCGCTACACAAGGTAAACCATTACGTTGAGTTTTGGGTGTTGCAAATTTGAGTATCTTAAAAAAACCATATTTAGTAAAATGAAACAAAATTCGTTTGATGTAATTTTCAAAAAAAATTTCGAATGGGATAAGGGGAC
>LRSR01001813.1:0-18777 GCA_001579985.1 Hypsibius dujardini | reverse complement strand
TATCTGTTCATCACCGTTTGCTATTGTTTACCTGCAATCAATCAATCAACTGATCTGATTTGTGCGTCAAGAAATCCCTCTTAATCAATCAATCAATCGCTGCTAAGTTGCGCTTATATTTCAACCAATCACGACACAGTGAATCCCATTGAACAGTCAACCGATGACTGGAGGGGGCGGGGCTTAACTGTCCCTTGAGATCGGGGGAATACGGTAACGATGGTATAGAGGGACAATAATGGTTTTAGATTCTGCCTAACGATTCATCCATTTAGCGTTCATCAATGAAATAAACATCTGTTGTCGACCTATTTTGTTTCCTCATCTTTTGCCACTTTAAATAATATAGTGTTTTACTTAATTATTATGTAATCTATGATTGAGAGTGTGCGTTTGTTGAACTATTTAAACAGAAATCTTAGTGACGTTAAAGAGGATCGAAAGTTTTTTCATGTTCGCTTGTCATTCTAATAAACTCTCATTATCTATCATGTTTGTTAACTTAGAATTCTTCCGATAGGACACAGGCCTGTTAATGGTACGAGGTAAAACTTTTAATTCGGCCAACGGGCAAAATCGCTTTTTAATTCGGCTAGAGGGAGGGCGCAAGTGTCGCACTTCTCACTACAGGAATCAACGCACCTGCTGTCAACTGCAATATGTGCCTGTATGTCTGACAAGAGTGTGTAGACTGTAAGGTGTGCTAGTATGCCTGAGCTGTACCTGCGAGTGGCGCCTCTACAGCCTCAATTCCGTCTCAGCTCTACAAAGGTATTCCTGCCCCTCTCTCAAGTTCCTCTGTTTGGCAAAAGTTTGTTTGACTTTATCAAAGTTTCAACGTCTGTGTCCAAGTCACTGACACTGAGGGAGCCTGGAACGCAAAACGCTAGCCGAATTAAAAGCGATTTTGCCCGTTAGCCGAATTAAAAGCGATTTTGCCCGTTAGCCGAATTAAAGCGATTTTGCCCGATAGCCGAATTAAAAGTTTCACCTCGTACCCTTTTCTTTGTGCCGCATGATAGATTGTATTGTACTAGTACCTTTAGCGTACAGTGCTGCTCGTCAAACGGAAACCAGGTGATGTTGATTTTGCAGGTGCTCTTGAAGATTCCCGGCGGAATGTAGACACAATCGCCGGTACTGTAGACCACCACGTTCGAATGGAATGTATTGTCAAACCGCTCATCCGCACTAGAAAATCCCAGTTAGTATTAAAAGAAATTTAACAAAAAACCTATGTACGCAAATGTGAGTTTGCAGATGACGAAATCAGCCGAAAGCGTGAACTGCACGAACCTATTGTACAGCAGAACATCGGGCTTCCAGATTTTGTCCGGGTGAACGCGAATGTCGGTCAATCCTCCGTACTCGCTGCTGTTCCACTTCAAATTGTGATCATTCCATTCCTGAAGCAGAGGAGCCAGCGGTTCACGTATTTACTTGCGTTCTAGACCAAATTGTCGTCCGCCTTTCGAAAGTGCTCTGAGTTGGTTTATTTGATCGTAGTGGCTGCGCGCGCGTACAGGCAGGAGCTAGTCGTTTAGTTACCAATCGAACAGGCAGGGCTAGGGCTAGTCGGTTAGTAATGGACTTTGAAGGGCTTTGATGGGTTTTGATGGGTTTGATGGGTTTTGATGGGTTTTGATGGGTTTTGATGGGTTTTTGATGGGTTTCAAAATTCTGTGGGTTTTGATGGGTTCTGATGGGTTTTGATGGGTTTTAATGGGTATTGGTGGGTTTCGTTTGGTTACCAAAACCAATAGAAACCCATAGAAACCCACCGAAACTGTTTAAAAACCGCATCAAAACCCATCAAAACTTATCAATTAACCGGTTAGCCTTGCTTGTTTGATTGGTATTTAAGCGACTGGCATTGCTTGTACACTGCGCAGTCACTACGTTATTCGATTCTTGGACATTGAACGGGTTCAGGAATGATGTGTTCAAATATATTTCGATATAAGCGAACGTTCAACAATTACGTCAGCGCTCGATATTAAGCGGCCTTAGCCCTTCCTCTTCTCTGTCAGAGCTCGTCCGTTTTTTTTATCCCCCCCCCCGCTGAATTTCAAACGCTGATGTCAGCGCCGTTAAAACCCCTATGCGTCAAAATCATTGTAAACCGACGACATTTTCGCTTGAAATAAAAGATTTGCGATTCTAATGCACTAATGAAGAAGGCATCAAGGAGATGCAGTGGCGCGCTGACGGGGGTGTTTTGTTGATCTGAAACCCCCCTCGAAAGTAAAAAAAGTGCCGTAAGGTTCCTTCATTTAGAGAAAAACACCATGATGGAGAATTGTCGTGCAATACTCCCCCTTTCCCTCTTACGTTCTATCGGAAATATTTTGGATACAAAAAAAAATTATTTATATTAAATTAATTTCGGAAAAAAAACAATCCCTCAAACCAAAGCTCGGCGCGCCACTGAGTAGATGTAGCACCTCAAGTAATGTACCTGTTTTTCTAGTGGAGCCATCGAAACCTCTTGTCAGTACTAGTATGATGCTCAAACGAAAGGAAGAAATAATGGCATGCCGGGTTTATAAAATTTTACTGAAATAAAAGTTTTTTCAAACTCTCAGAATCAAAGAAATTTTGAGATTTAAAATGGCTGACGTAATCCAAGGACAGACCCCCACCCCCTATACGTCAGAGCTCGTCATCGGTTACCGACACGTAAACCCCCCCCCCCTATATTCGCTGACATAATTTTTGAACGATCCCTTATTCTTTTTGGTCTGATGTTAATTTTAATAATGAAGAGCATAATGGATTTCATACCAGATTTATCCAGATTGTAGATGTTAACATCTGGTTCTTCTCATCCTGTGTGGAACACGCAGAGGACACAATTGAGAGGGATGGAGGGATGAGGGGAAGAGGGATGAGGCAGGCACTTGATAGTAAGTAAGCGTAAAAGCATAACATCAAATATTTAACGACTGACGTACTACGTCCATAATCTGCTGAAGTGTCAAGCCGAAGACTACGGGCAGCGATAAGGATTCGTTGACGACCGGTCGCTCCATTGTGCTGTAATTGCTGCCCAAACCGAAGAATCCATTGAGGAGTCGTCTCTCGTGGTGTCCTTGAAGACTTCCTGAGAGAAAATAATTCCATAAATGAGCCGTCATAAGTTGACTTCTTCGGTCGCAAAAAATCTTTTGTGATTGTGGTTACGTATTTTCTACGACCCGACGTGGCTTCCCCATGAAAGGGATAAAGGTTAAGGAAGTTTAGAAGGTCGTGATGAAACAACACCTTCACGTAGCTTAAGTAACCTTGTTCTTTACGGCTGATGTTCTCCATGGCTGAACGTTAGACTCGGTGTTTTTCTTAACACGAGAAAGTTTGTCTGTGTTTTACCAATCGAGAACATAAATTTGCGGCTCATAACCACACGGCTTGCCAAAACTCAAAAGGGCGATCCACAAAGTAACCTTAGCACAGCTGTATTCGAATGCCACTCGTTTGCTTTATTTTTCGATGTTAGCGCGTGTTTGTCGATTCACGAAAGGTCATCGTTTAACCAATGACCTCTACCGCTTAAGGGAAATCCGGCGCTTTGAGATCACCCAAAAATCTCGCCGGGTCGCCAGCCGCAGCGACCATGGATAATTGTTATCGTCTCCCGGTCTAATTTTTAATAACTCCTTTTTGAGTTGGCAAACTTTCCTCTTTTTCAGTTTTTCAAAAAAACAAAATCTTTGACGTCATCGGAAGTAGTCGTCCTTCTCGGGCACTCTTTTGATAACTTTGAATGGCAAATATCTTCTGATTAACCTCGTTTTGCACTTTTCCGATAGGTATTTAAAATTGCAACCTTCAAAATTCAAAGTTTTCAGCTGACTGATCTAGTTACAGAGAAAAGTTTGAGAAATTCAACGACACAAGTTCATCCCACCCAAAAATAAGTTTTTTTTTTACGGTTCTTCCTCTTTTTCTCTGTAATGCATTTTGCTAACTCAAAACGCTGAATTTCGAAATTTCCAATTTTAAATGCCTATCGGAAAAGTGCAGAAGGAGGATAATCAGAAAATATTCGCCATTCAAAGTTATTAAAAGAGTGCCCGAGAGGGACGACTACGTCCGATGACGTCAAAGATTTTGTTTTTGAAAAATTGAAAGAAGCTTTCAAGAATCTGACCGTTCTCTTCAAGGAAATATATCTCGCGATCACATTTCACGGAAAATTGCTTAAGACTCCACTAAACTCTGTGTTTTCGATTCTTCACGGAATCTTCATTTTTTTAAACACAAATTTACCTTCCAGTCAGTTAGTTAATCAACAATCAACAACCAATCTACACAGTAGCCAGAAATGACGTTTTCATTTGGCGAACCCCAGAAGCTCCCCATCAAAAGTATTCATAATCTGTTGGATTGCAACACGATCTGAATTCTATTTTCTTATTTCTGTTAATTAAGAACATTGAAACCAGTTCACGCGGTTTCTACCGTGACTCCTTTAAGTTGAGTTTAAGTTTAAGTAAAATGTTCGTGGTGGTTAGTTGAACCGTAATTACATTGACGTGATTATACGCATAGGTCACGCCAACTCTGCCATGCTACTCACCTTTGACACAGAAGAGCAGCAAGAAAATCCCACGGGTACATCCATCACAGATAACAGCTGCACTCAAGCGACGTCGCCCGGACATTGGACGGGAATCCGAAAAATGCCCATTCGGAAGTTACAACTACAAGCCTACACCCCAAGCCCACACTTGCTGCTTCATCACTTGCCTAGCCACTTTTTTTGCCAGTCGATCAACGAACTCTCCCGTCACAGGCCTGGACCGGAAATTAGAAACCCAGACACTCTATCAAGCTGTACTCTACTGCTAAAGTATATCAGCAAAAAAACATCTTTTTGTGCAGTGCATCAATCCGTGGTATATCTATCTTCAGTTGCGTCCCTTATATACACATAGACACACGTGGAGACAAAACAACCGCAAAATTACTTTCAAGTCCCTCCATTTTCCAATTGCTCTCAAGGGGGACCTCGCACGCGCACTCCAGTGCGAGAAAGAGAGAGAGAGAGAGAGGGAGGGAGGGAGAAAGGGAAAGAGGGAAAGAGTGGTCAAAAGGGAGGAGTTAAACGCGCTCCCTTCCCTCCCTAAATCAATCCATTATAAGTGGCAATTTAAAAGCCCATCACTGCGTTTGGGCAGGCAGGCATAGGCAGGCAGGCATAGACAAGCAGGCAGGCAGGCAGGCAGGCAGGCATAGGCAGGCAGACAGGCAGGCATAGGCAGGCAGGCAGGCATAGGCAGGCAGACAGGCAGGCATAGGCAGGCAGGCAGGCAGGCATCGCTCAATGCTCGGTGGCTCACTCGGTCGCGCAGCTTCGGGAAAAACTTCAGATGTCACTTAGAAAAAAGCGACCTCTCCATTCGCAGCGGGTGTGGATCATCGTAGCTTGACTGTGTTGCGGACTGTCAAGTCGGACCGTTCGATCATGGGTCGTAATTTCTGAGGCAATCACGGTATCATATGGAGCAATCATCCCACATGCAACGTACAATGACGAGAAAGCATATCTTTCATGCATATCCAATTCAGCACTGACGGACCCTGACACATCAAGTGTAGTAGCTCAGAGTCAGCAACCATGTCTGACGTGCCTGAAGATCATAGTCAGTAGTGCGAATGCTGGTATGAATAGAAATACCCTTTTACGCTGACAAAAATATATGCATATAAAATAACATATGTATAGGTTAAAAATATCACGCTTAAGGGCTGCATAAAAAAAGCACATCGTATGAAAGAAAAATGAAAAAAATAAATATGCAAAATTTAAGCAATAAAATATGACCCAAATTTGGTTCCTAACGAAACTCAACCGAAAACCAAAATTTTGTCCGGAGAAATTTGAACAGGAACAGGAGATGGGAAAGCTAATTCTTAAAGCTCAATCAGAATCAGAGCTAGATGACGAGGAAGAAGACGATGAGCTCTTGCCACCGTGATGGCCATAACTGTGCCCATGGCCATGTTTCTTCTTGCCATGTTTGATACGGCTCAAACCGTATCCAACGGCGGCAGCACCCAGTCCCGCACCAACAGCAGGAACGAAGCCGCTTGCACCACCTGACTTCCCATAGTGCCCGCCACTGCTGCCGCCTCCCATCATTCCACCCATCCCGGGAAGATTCATTCCAAAAAGCTTATTTTGCTTCATGCCTTTCTTCGACATTTTGTGCTGCTTCCCTGGATAGAACAGCGGGGCGGCGAGGGCGCCGATCGATGCGAGGGCGCCACCAGCGGCAGCTGCCTAAACCATTAATTGAACAAGAGCGGAATATTTCAACTCTTATGGTACTGAGTGTCTGTGTCTGTGTCTGTGTCTGTGTCTGTGTCTGTGTCTGTGTCTGTGTCTGTGTCTGTGTCTGTGTCTGTATACGGGGCAGCTATCGCAGGCTTATTACCGGAAATAGACCTCCCATGACGCCAGAGGGCTTTGAAGGCATCCCGCTCCCAACTGGTTGTTGTCCATAGGCCGGATTATACCCTGACTGACCGTACCCTACAGGTCCAGCCATAGGCATTTGGGAGTGATGCGGCATCTGACTTTGTGCATTGTACCCTGGATAGGCAGGCTGAACTCCGCTGTGAATTGGCTGGAACGAGCATGAGAGTGATTAAGTGCGCCATGGCTCGACAAGACATCTAAACTCATCATCAGGTGCACACACCTGAGGCGATGGTTGAAATCCTCCCGGAAATTCCAAACGCAACAGATTCACGACTATCACGCCATCAACCGATATAAAGCGAATCGCCGACGGGTCAATACGATGGTGGAACTCACAGAAATGCTGATTGTTGAAAGCAACCTAGAATGAAGTCGCGGTCAATATTAGTTGACTGTGAAGCGAGTTATCTAAAGTGAAAAGTCAATAAAATAAAATAAATTCAACGATTTATGAAATAATCTCTACATTTCTTCTGATTATTCCGTCTCTAAAAAAAATCATAAGTTTCAGCAGCTGTCAGAAAATTATGAGGGAAAAAACGCTTATCATACTGTAAAACGACTTAATTGACGTAACCCCGTCAACTAAAACTAAAATAAAATCACATATTTCACAATTAATTTGTTGGTTTCTTCAGCTTTGTTTAAACTTAAAAGAAAAGAATTTGCAGTTAAAAGAAAACTATTTCAAACAAAGGGGACAAATTAGTTTTTGGTTAACCCGTTAACGCCCAAATGACGACATCTCGTCATATGACGAAATGTCGTCGAATGACGAAATGTCGTCAAATGGCGAAATGTCGTCAAATGGCGAAATGTCGTCAAATGACGAAATGTCTTCGAATGATGAAATGTCGTCGAATGACGAAATGTCGTCGAATGACAAAATGTCTGACATATGTATAATTAGCGGTTTATGCTTTTGCTCTCAAAAAAGTGTGCCAAAGGGCTATTCTGGAATTGAGACATCTGGTCCACCATGCGCTCTACACATCCGGTCGTGGATCGTGAGCAGACTCACCATGAACGATCTCCTCTGCACGAGAATTAGCATCTGGAACGGGTCCATTTTCCGTATCGGGCATGAGGAAAATTTTGCCGGTTGACCCCAATTACTGCTCTGTATGGAATTCAACGTCAGATCGATCGACGAACCAACTGTAAAGCCCATGTGGAGGGCCACATCGTCGCGGGGATTCACCGACGGCCCAGTCTGCAGATTCAGCGCAAATCTGATGCAGAAAAATGAATTGCCTCACAGTGAAAGCTAATGAAAGTCACGTGTTTATTTTCTGGTAACAATATTATACACACTTGCTTTTAATGCGTACGTGTCCAAGTTAAAACCACCCTTTAAGCTCTGGCCCAACAAAATAGGGGGTCCGAGTTCGAGCCAATTTCAGCTAACGCGAGCAGCTCTTTTCGATCGATCAATCGATCAATTGATTGAGCAAAAATCAATCAATCAAAGCAGCAGCACGCGGAAGCTGAAATTGGCTCGAATTCGGATCCCCCTATTTCGCTGGGCCAAAGCTTAAAGGGTGACAGAATTTCATTTGATAAAAGATCCCGGAAATGGGAAAAAGGGGGCGGGGCATGGAGTAATATTTGAACAATCAACCAATCAACCGGCGGAGCTTCGGAGAAATCGGAGCGGAGTTGATTGGTTGATTGTTCAAGCATTGCCTCTGCGTCCGGAGCTCCGCCGGTTGATTGGTTGATTGTTCAAGTATTACACCCGGCTCCGCCCCTTTTGCGTATTTCCGGGCCCCTTCGTTAGATTGAATTCTGTCGATTACTGTAACAGACTAATCGCGTGCAGTGCTGTACCCTTGACTGTGGGCTGGGATGAAGCCTTCCACCGAGATGACACAGCAGTCGGCCAAGGGAGCTGGGACTCCGTAGATGAAAGGAACCACCTGGACAGTAATATTTCTGGTCTGAATTGAAAGCACAATTTGTGGGAAGATGGTTCAAAGTCGACACTTACCGGCGAATGCATCGGTTGGCCATACGAAAGGAACGCCATTATTTCCAAATAACTGTTGTCACAAAGGAGTCGGAGGAAACTTCAGAAATTTGTACTTCTCAGAAAAGTTTTATTCCCTCTTGGTCGACTTCGATAGAGTAAACACACGGTCTGTGCCATGTGCTTTTCAATTTCCCCGGATGAATCAGCGCGTAATATTATCGACAGCACACGGTGCGCCACAGGCACTTCAGTGAGTGAGTGAGTCATGAGATCACGTCAAGAATTCAAGTCGCGACTGCAAGTTAGGTGCATTCACAGCACCGGCAAGTCGACACAGATCTACCTGTACAAACGCCAACCTGAAAACAGGATATGCAGCTCACGGTAAGCTGATAAAATTCCTAACACATAAACCCATTCTTCAAACCTCGCTAACTTAAATTTATAAGTAGTTAATAATATGATGTATTCATGTGTCACCAGCTCATTTGAACTTCAGACTTCCAACATTTGGTATCGGTTTAGCGTGTTGTCCGTGTCAAACGAGTCTTGGCTGAACAACCACAAACACCGCATAATTTGCGCCTATTCTTAAACAACTTCTATTTCAATCGCGATAGAAAAAAAAATAGAACCGCTAGAACTCATCAAAACTTATCAAAACCCATCGAAACCCATCAAAACCCATCGAAACCCATCGAAACCCATCAAAACCCATCGAAGCCCATCGAAACCCATCAAAACCCATCGAAACCCATAACTGTCTTTGTTTGTTCTGCGGTTTCAGTGGAAAACATCGAAACATCGAAAAAAACGTATACATGTGCCAAAAACATATAGGCTTTTTCACATGGGTACCCTGTACTGCATTCTTCCCAAATCTATGATCATGCCCATATCTATGATCTTCAGCGTTTTGAAAGTTAAACGCTAGAAAGTGTTGTTTGTTACTTTTGACGACTATGCGTCCGAAATCCCTTCTTATGTCAATTGTCCATGCACCTTTTGGAGTCTACCAATCATCATGGCGTTAATCTATACAAATTAATATAAGTAAACTAACTCAAACATTTATATTTTGTCATTTATGATTAGCTGATCATATGCACGACGGTATAAGCGTAGTGTACGTTTAGGACGACTACTACTACTCCGTTGCCTGAAATCGGAAGTAAGTGGTGCTTTGTTGTGGAGCTTTAGGGTTAATTCTTAAGGGTTCGGGTGTAAACTTAACTTGATTCGCTTCTAGTTAAAACTAAAATAATGACAGTCTAATGGTTGTGTCGAATTTGACTTGAGTTGAGAAGTTTAAAGTTCATATTAAACTGCAAATAGTTTCAGGGTGAAGATGTTGCTGAGGTTTCAGTTTCTGAATACGTTATACTGTGAATATTTTAGTTTTATGTTGCGCTGACTTTGAGTTTAAGTTTATTGTTCCTGTTGAACTGACAATACTTTCAGTTTTAAGATACACTGAGTTTAAGTTTACGTTTAATGTTCATTTTAAATGCTTATGTTAAATAATATTTGTAATGCTCATCTTAAGCCGTAAATATTTTCAGTTTAACATTGCGCAGTAGTTAAGTGCAAGTTTAATGTCTGTCTATGTCAAGTGAGGAAAATTAGATGCGATCATTGAATCAAAAGAGCTTCGCTTTGACTTGAGCGTTAAACTTAAACCCAAACCTTTGTATTACATATTATCTTATTAATTAAAACTAAATTGGCATTACTAAATGGATTTAGTTAGCGGTTAACTTCGACATCAAACTTTAACACAAACCTGGAAACCAACATTAAATTTAAATTGATAATACATCAGAATTTTCAAACAAAAGTGTTATTTTCTTAATTTGAAAAGTTTTAATATTAGTTTTATTATTAGTATTACCAGGTGCGGGAAAGCTTTTGGCACTGGCATTCGCAGGCCTTCGCCTGAATTGTGTGTGTGCTATTGATAAAAAAAAATTTGCACTGGAAAGCCCACTTTGATGGCTATCCGAATCACTTTTAAAATCGAAATCCAGGTTGTTAAATCAGTAGTTGTTTCGGAAAACCCAAGGACCAACACTATTATAGCTTGTCCCATAGACCGTATTTCAGATCTCCCTCAACTTTAAAGCGAATCTAAAAAACCAAAACGGCAAACTATAGATCTATGTTAGCGTACTGTACAAAAAAAAGCAGAAATATTCAATCAATCATGCACCACTAAATTGAGGGAGACCTTTTTAAAAAAAATGCAAACGTTTTCAGACAAGTGGTCTGAGTGGTCTACGGGTCCGGGTCTACTCTAATGACTTTCTCAGTTGTTATGCGATTGGAATAATATTAATTACACTAAAGAGTTCAATTATTTTACGCCGCCCGTTTTTCATTAAAAAATAGTGTTTTTCGTTGCATTTCAGGTTTCCACTTTTGATCTAAAGTTAGAGATGCACGATTTAAACTGATTGAACTTGACCCTATGACGTTTTCTTTTTTTCAAAACCAAAGTTGCCGCAACTTAGTTTTTTTCTTTGTACAACATATGTGTTGTAACTTTTTGTCGCTCACGCTCTGCTTCGAGAAATGTGAACCAGTTTTGATCTGGGTCAGCGAACTTGACAAAATCTTTCATTAATCAGACCACGCTTAATTTTTAGGTGCTGCCACAAACCAATGCATAGCACCTGTCCTGCTCCTGCCCCAACATCGAACCAAGCAAATGTTTCACAAACCTATAGATCTTCTTTCGAAATAAAGCATAAATGTTTTTTATCAGTTCATATAGGGTTATATTCAGCAATTTTATTGTAGTACCAAATGTTCTTCCGTACCCGGTAGTTTCTTAACTTGAAACATTAAAGAAAAAACTTTCATTAAACCGTAAATAATTATGTTTTGATGGGTTTTTATTCTTAAAGTGTACGTGAAATTTAAACTCTAAACATTCAGAAGAAATCCTGAAAAGGCTTTTGAAGTGCCGGCTGTGGAACCAGGGGCCGGAAAAGGTCGAATCGCAGCTATTTTCAGTCGAGAAAATTTCACACAATTCTTCCATTAAGAAACCGAACAGCTACTGTAGCAGACTACAGTAGTTCTAGTGTAGTACTGTACATGCAAACTGCACCGTGTACTGTTGTACGTAGTATGGGGTGGATTTCTATTCCATCATTCCAGGCCCTTAGCCACGTTGACTCCCCTAAAACAGGCAAGGAGTGGGCTATCGCTTAGTGGGCCACGTTTGATTTCTCCACAATAAATCAAGCAAATGAAATCTCAAGGCTAAATATTCGATGAAACACAACAATCCCACTCCACGCAGATCAATTCCAACTCCACTCCCAACTCCATCTGTTTCACCTCCAACTCCATCTAAATGGCAGGCCGGACTCTTCAAGTCCAGGGGGCGTGTTGGGGCGAGCAACATTGGCTCCCACTGAGCTCAGAAACAAACATGCTCCGCTAGAAGCAAATAATAATGCAGTACTTCTAATGTAATTCATCATGTTGGCCGGAATATAGAATAAACCTACAAATATGTGAAGGGACTAAATTTTGGTACTACGTTCAACGACCCACTAGCAACGGTGTTTATTTACCAGATTCACGCAGACGATTATCTAAATGTCTTATCATCTGTTCTATTAACCGCAATATTCATACAATCGTTCACAGACAACAGGCGATTTGATTGACTTAACCACTTAAATGGGCGCAGAGCCTTTCACACCTTGTGATTATGTGCAACGGTCTTTCATATTTGAATTCTGTATGCAAATAAAATCTGGCGCCGACGAAATACACCGCGCAGTTTTCGCCTGACCCGAATCACAAAAGTCTCGGCGATTCCTCTTTAGCATCAAATATTGGGAACAGATTCAATAAAGCATTCATTGAGCAGTCATGAATTTTTTTATGAGGAAGAATAGCAGCAAGGCTAATTGTGTGACACTTGAGTCACGTCGAGCCGCAGAATTTGTGGCTTCAGTGGGATCGCCAAGAGCTCCAACGGTCGGGGATACGTTTTTATTCTCCTCGACTTCGTCAATCACAGCAACAACTTCGATTTCAATTTTCCCACCCAATGGCAGTGCAGCTACCTGGAACGCGGAGCGTGCGGGTGGGTGCTAAATGTTGGAAAAGCAAAGCTCCTACAGTCCTTTCCAAGGCAATCGAGACAGCTGAAGGTGGAGGGACTTACGTGTGTGAAATACCGAACGTAAATCTTTCCAAGCAAAAAAAAGGTTCGGCAATGTGAATCCAACCGACAAAAGAGAAAAACTGTCAGCTTACCTCGTTCATCGCGGTATAGTCCGAAATATTTGCTAAGAAAACTGGAAGGAAATAAAGTATTTTCATCTTCTAACAGCACAAGATGGATGATGGGGTGACTATTTTCGTACCGGTTGCCTTGACCACGCTGCTATAGTTTCCTCCCGCCGCACGCAATAACAGACCGAGATTGGTCAGAGCTTGCTCTGCTTCCGCTGTCACGCCCCTGCGCTCAATAAAAAGATGGAATTCAACTTTAATCTTTGGTAGATACCAAAATGAATTTGCAATTCAAATGTAAGAAACAATTGCGTATGTATATTTTTCTCCGTTGTAGGTTTTGGCCATGAGCTTTGCATTCTAAATAAGATCACGGTATGAGGCAGTCAGAAAAGTAATACAGAATGCCGCACAGTTAAGGGAGCGGCGTTCGATTAAACAGAACACTCAATAACTTTGCCCATAGGTACAGAAAATGTGGTCCAATGTTGGAAGCAATAAAGCCTGGGTTGATTTTTACAAAAGTTCTGTTTAACCGAACGCCGCTCACCTCAATTGTGCGGCATTCTATATTAACTAAGCAGACTTTGGCCCAGAGCTTAGGGATGGAGGATTCACACATGCATTTTCGGTCCATTTTCTTGAGAATCCATAATGTCAGAGCGCTCTAGGGTTTCTAGATGGCCATTCTGTCTTGTTCTTGTCCGAATTTTTATACTTTTTAGAGATTGTACGAGACGTTTTGTGCAGTGACCAGTAGTATTGTTAATAAATTCACTTAGGCTTAGGTTGCTTTTAACGATTTTCCTGTTTCACCGAACGCCGCTCGCCTCAACTGTGCGGCATTCTACAGTATACGAAACTTACCCTTGCACCAATGCGCCTGTGGTCAGGTTCAGACCAAGTTGACCGGAGACGTACAAAGTCTGTCCCACTAATACGGCTCGACTGATAACGAAAAAAAACCATTTATTGCAGGCTAAATCCCTTTGGAGCTTGAACCGTTACGCTGTCGGAAAGAAACGTTACCTCAACAAAGGACCAGAGGGCGAAAATTCCGGCGATGTTATAGGGCGTCGAACAATTTTTTCGGCCGAGGATAAGATGCATGTCACTAGGACCAGTAGAGCTTGGGATTCGAAAAACTTTAACAAACTAGTCATGGCTGCGCACTGCAACCGTCGAAATTCGTCTGTGAAAGCGACTCTTGCAGGGAAAGAAATGAAAATAGTGAGCTGATCCGTTCGTCTTGACTGAACAGAGCTGCAGCTGAAACAACCGGAGAAGTCGGTAAAATGCACGTTTCAGTTGGTTTTACGATTCATTTCATGCACCGTTACCGGTACTTTGTGGACTGTGCAGCTTCTCAGCGGCTTTAACCGAGGTGAATGCAGCAAGTACAGCTCAGGTTTATCTTATCACACGTACACGTGGTGGAGTTAATTAAAGTGAAGCAAACCTTATAATGTGCAATCCCGTATCTGTTATTTTACATCACATGTCCGGTCATTTTGGGACGAATTCGGTCAAGCATAAACAACTCCTGACCTTTCGGTCGGTTATCGTATTCTCGCAATAGAAAAGGGCATCAATTCCTGTTGTTGAAGCCAAGATGCCCAAATTACATGATTCCCTCTGTGCAGCACGGAGCAATACCATTAAGCAATTCTTTCTCCATGGTGACGTCATGGTGACCTTCTTAAACCCAATGGAAATTCTCTGCGATCTACGCGCCATCAGCAGCATCGGCTGAAGTATTCATAAATAATGGAAAATGCTCGTTCTCGTCGCAAGGTAAAGCAGCAAGCGCGTGATCCATGTAAAATTCAGTCTGAATCTGAAAAAGCGCTCTTGCTGATCATTACATTTATTGAAGGAGTAGCGAAGTTCCCTGGAAGGAATATTTTCATATTTAATATCGACATTCAATCCACCTGCACCCACGCCACACCCACAGTGTCATGACAAGGATCAGGCACAGCGATCGAAGTTTTTTAAAGCGTTGAGCACTGGCACTTTTCTGTATCCTAGCCGTTAAATTTGAGCTAAAGTTTTCACCAATTTAATTCGGCAGGAACTTCCGTCTTTATTGTTTCAACGTGTATTGAAGTGTTAGGTCCTAAGAAGGCTAGAAAATTAGTGAGGAGACTGGGCCATACTGTTCTATTGTTTGTTCATCGGAAATGAATATTTCTGTGAACGGCACGGACCGTCTTCTGAACAGGACCAATGGGACCTTGGTGTCTGGATCCTCAGCGCCGTCGATCGCCTGGTACATTGTAACCGGCTGTCTTTGCTGTATCGGATCACTGGTCAACATCCTGCTATTGGCCATCCTAATCGTCAACAAACGACTTCGCGGTCGCTCGGGAATCATCATCCTCCACGCCGTGGTCATCTACCTCACCATCTGTCTCATCTACATTCCCCTGCAGCTAGCGCAAGTCCGTTCGTTCTATTCCCCATCTCCGTTTTTTATCCCCAACTGCTGGTCCTTCCACTACGTCTACACTTTGACCACCTTCCTGGCATACTGGACGGACGCAGCGTTGGCCGTCAATCGCTTCATCGCCCTTTGCTTCCCGTTTGCGTATCCTTTCTGGTCGACAAAAAAGGTCATCGTGATGACGCTGCTTTTCTGCTGGCTGGTCTGCCTAGGGATGACGTTACCGTACTTCTTCGGTTACGAAGGGCAATTTCAACAGTCTCTGCGAACCGGATTGTGTATCTACAGGAGCTACCGTGTAGGGCCTGGAACACCGGTATATACCATGTGGTCCGTAGCGGTGTATGTACCCAACGCCATTACCGGCGTGGTTACTGTTGTGATCAGTGTCAAACTGGGCATCGCTTTTCGTGAAAGACGAAGAAATGCGGTTAATGTTCCCTTACCCCGTCATCAAATTAATGGCGGACCTGGGCCTTCATCCCAGTCTACACAGAATCGTGGGCCTTCATCCTTGTCTACACAGGCAGGTCGTTTGTCTGGACCAACGGCCAGGACGAGGGGTACTCGGTCAACTGCAGCCACCCTGTCGCAACGTCGACTGAGGAACGTCAAGATGTTGTTGGTATCCTTTGTGTGGGTGCTAGGCGGAAACCTCTTGCCGGTGTCGTTTTTCCAGCTCGTTCAGAATTTGTCCGCTCACTGGTTGAGGACGAATGACATACTGCAGTACGTGCTGACACCGGTAAGCATTGCCGCTCCGCATTACAGGTAGTTTTAAAGTCTGGTAATTCATCTGGGACCGTTGGGATTCTCTTTACAGCTGACATTCTTTGCCATGAACAGCGATTACCGGACGGCAGCACGAGACCTCTTCGGCGCTTTATGAAGCCGTTCATTCTGCAATCAGAATGCATACATGCCTAACGTAATTTTCAGATCCGACTTGATTTGAATACCAAAAGTATTTTTCCCTGGAATAGTTTCCCCCAATTAAAGAAAAAAATTCAATTTTCTTGAAGGATTTGGCAAAATTTCGTTTTTTAACTTGACCACTGTCCACTGTAAAGATAGGAATACATTTTTCATTGAAAAGTGTGTCAAGTGGGGATTGGCACCTTTTTTAGCATTCAGTCAATTAAACAATCATCAGATTTCATAGGAATCAGTTTTGGTCGTTTTTCAGCGAAAATTTGGTGACTTGTTTTGATCATTGGTCACAACCTGACCATTCATCCGATTCAAAAAAACCTTTTCTTAAGTTGGCAAGCTATGACCAATCTAATAAACACAAAAGACTTCGTATTTTTATCATGTTTAGCATTTTGTTGGCAGTCGGCAACCTCAGCAACCCAAAAATAGACAAAACTGGCCGACTTTGACTATTTTTGTCGGACAATGGTCATTCAACAAAAGTGAAACTAATACTCTCTAATTTTAGAACAACAACTGAAATCTCAAAAACAGTTGATTTACCCAAAATCGATCGAACGTTATGCGAATGGAAAATCAAAGATCGCTCTGTAGACATGGTACGCCATTGGACGTTAACGGCTTAAACCCAAGAACTTTCATCAAGTGGTCATGATTTTTCTTTACCAGCACATTTAACTTACACGCAAGAGAATGTAAAGTGCACTGTAAAATGAATAAATATAGCTCAATTTGCATGCTGAAACCGGCTGATTCTTCGACAACCTTCCGATAAAACTCCGAGGAGGTCCTTCAATGATTGCTTCATCGGAAAGGTTACAATTACTCATAACTTGGTAAAAAAAAATTCATTCGCCCATCAAGTGAACAAAACGGACTATTCATTTAAAATGTTCAAAATTCCCGATATTTTTTGTCAAATAAAAAATCACCGCTACACCCGATAACGTACTTTGCCGATACGCTACGACTCCGCTAACCAACGTGTCTACTCCACTGAACCTGATTGAACCCATCAAAACCCATCAAAACCCATCAAAACCAATCAAAACAAATCAAAACCCATCAAAACCCATCAATCCACTGCTAATTAATCGGGTTTAACAGGAACATCGGAATTAGTGGGAGCTCCGATAGATTATCGGTACATTTTTGCTCGGACCGTCGCAATATAGTCCACTTGAGCACCAAAGTGACACCAAGCTTTATGTTTTATCGCACCAGAAATCTACAAACCTTATTGTTGGGTGGTATCCACCAAGTACACATCATTGGTTGGTAGTTAATGTACTTCTACCTAGTTTATAGATTAATATCACCTCTTTTGGGATGTCAGGTACTTACTCAGCTATCGCAACGTACATAATCCCGCTACATCGGCAGAATCTAATACGTTCCTTCTTCGTCTACTGATAATTCTATTCTTTATAAGAGAATGCTTCACTAACGTCGCAGTTTTGACCTTTGTAATGTTATCTCGTGATGCTTTAGCATTAGACTGGAAAAATAGGCAGAGAAAGGTTCAAATGTAGGCCTGATTTGAATTCAAGTTCTGACTGAGAGGCATTATTTTTTTCTCTTTTATCTTAATCGAATTCGACAACATGAACACAGCAGCAAGAGAATAATAGCGATCATTTACGCGGAATCAGATCGTGCTGTCTTTGCGTGTAGGCGCAGCTCCATCCCGCCGGGGTCGCTACAATTCCACAGATGACGCAGCATGATGTCTTTCACCAAATCACCTGCCGATCCTATATCAAATAGAAACAAGCCAGCGAACGCATATCACGACGCTTCCCTCAGAATAGATTCTACAAAGTGCGCTCTTTACTTACGTGAGATAAAGATTGCGTGCGGGGTTGAAAATCTTTCATGCTGCGCCCTGCAGAGACACCTTTTTGCTCCCAAACATCAAGGAGTGTTATCTATTATACATTCTGTCAGGCGCCCGGGTGCGCCATTTTGCCAGCGCTCACCATCCCACACTTTCAGTCTTATTTGCACCCATGCTAGTCATTGATTACTATTAAAAGACGTCGGCTCAACAAATTCGTGATCATTAATTTTCACAGAAAATGAATTCGTCCATAAACATGTCGTGTAGCAATTCAACCGTTCCACGATTTCCCGAGCTGTCGCCGACGGCGAAACAAGAGGTGACTGCGTGGCTTGCCACTACCCTGACCATCTGCGTCGTCGGGGTGCTGAACAATTTCCTCCTCATTCGAGTTATTTGGACAGCCAAACTGCAACGATCCGGTGTGAGCTTTCTCCTGTTCCATTTTGTGGTTGTCAACCTGCTAATGTGTCTTGTGACCGTTCCTGCGGCCATCTTTCTTGTCATCTTCAAACGCGACGGATGGTCCATCCCCTGCAACGTATGCCACTACATCACCACCCTCAACGTCATCAACATGACCGTGGTCAACTGGGCCGACGTCGGATTGGCCCTCAACCGTTTTGTGGCGCTGTACTTTCCGTTCAGATACAAAGCGTGGGCCACACCACGCGTCAATTTCGCTATTATCGCGTGCAGCTGGGTCATTTCCATTGCCATAGCCATGCCCTTTGGGGTGGCCGCCGGGGGACAGGGTGTGACACAGTCTGCCATCGGACTGTGCTCGCTCGATCCCCGTGGGTATTTGGGCTCGTTCTTGGTAGTCAGCTCGAGTTACGTGC
>LRSR01001810.1:5000-25794 GCA_001579985.1 Hypsibius dujardini | reverse complement strand
TTCCGGTTAAATCTTTACTGACTCAAATTGTTAGTTAAATTGTTTCAGAAACTAAAAGACATTAAAATAAAATATTACGTAAAATATTAAAATATTAGTAAAATATCATATCTTGTTTCTTTGTCTAGTTTAATTGTTAGTTTTGCGATCCTTTAATGGAAATTACACAAAGCACCCAATATTAAAAACTATTTGAAATATAAATTCAAGGTAAACCTGTTTATTTTTAGGAAATTTTCACAACAGAACAGAGATCGCAAAATTGAAATAAACGAATAAAAAGAAAAAGAAAACTAAAAATTTTCGTCAAAACTATTTGTTAATAAAAAAAAACTAAATTTAATTAATTAATTTTTAGTTGACTCAAAAAAACCAGTTAATTGAATAATTTTAGATCTTTTCATCCTTAATTGGAAACGTTCTCAACTATCGAATTCAGAATCGTTCCAAAAACAATTTTTCATTCAGACCTAATTTAGTAATGAAATATAAAAATTTGTTTCGCCGGTCAAGCTAAAAAAACGTTTTGTTGGTGAATTTTCAAAGTTGGGAATTGTCTCAATAGACTTGCTGCTGTGTACCGCCGATCATTGATTGTTTGATTGACACTGTGTGCAGACTGTTTTTTTATTGTTGATTGATTGGCGTATTTTTTGTCATAGTGGTTTGACTGATCATTGATTGCTTGATTACTTTCTTCAGCATCGTTCTTCAGTTGATTGTTGATTGATTGGCGTATTTTTTGTCATAGTGGTTTGACTGATCATTGATTGCTTGATTACTTTCTTTAGCATCGTCTTTCAGTTGATTGTTGATTGATTGGCGTATTTTTTGTCATAGTGGTTTGGCTCGTCATTGATTAGCTGGACTGGCGAAACAAATTTTTATATTCATTACTAAATTAGGGCTGAATGAAAAAAATATTTTGGAACGGTTCTGAATTCGACGGTTGAAAACGTTCCCAAGTTAGAACAGTATAGCATGTCTAGTATTTAGTCATTCGGAAATTCGTGATTGCACATCTTGAGCTGGCTCGCTGAATGAAAAGTACTTCCGCTATAAATGCAGGCACGAATAAAACGAAGAACCAACGCCCCGGCCGGCAGAAGGTACGACCGGTAAAAACCATTGTCATGCTTGCTTAGACACGGCCGTGTATACATTTACGGCGTAGGTGGGCTATAATGGCGGCAAATTCTCAAATAGAAACGGCCTTCGATCGTTGCACAGTAAAAGACACACGCTCAAGAAGACGCTGAAGAAAGCAGTCTCCGGGCCCGCGGCAGTGATCTCACAGCACATTGAACCTGCCACACGGCCATACGATTTAGACATATATATATATATATATTTATTTATTTATCACCGAAATACAACATGCAGCTCTAGTATTTCACACTTTTGGTTCCAGTTTTGCTTTATTCGTCTTCAGAGAAATTAAAAATCCGCCTGGATCACTGAAACACTTTTCTTAAGATATTTCCTCATTATTCCTTGTCTTCAAGCACAGAATATGGCGTCGCAGCAGGTCTCATCCCTCTCGATGTGTATTTTTCTCGCGGTAAAGCACTTCGTTTGTTTCTTATCTCTCCTTCGATTATTTTTCTTACAAATTATCGGGTATTTTCTTTTCATGTCTTTAGAGTGTGGCTTGCGTCATCGGAGCGCCTCTGGCTGGCGAGACTAAGACGTCCAAGTAAGTTCCTCCTTCCCTAAATTAAATTAATCCATTTATTCCTATATTTTTATTTTGTAAATAGAATTGGTTTTTTTTTCTATTTAAAATTTTTTTTTTGCCCTAAATTAAATTAATCCATTTATTCCTGTATTTTTTTTTGTAAGTAAAATTGGGTTTTTTTTTCTATTTTTAATTTTTTTTTGGCCCTAAATTAAATTAATCCATTTATTCCTGTATTTTTGTTTCTGTAAATAAAATTGGTTTTTTTTTCTACTTTTAATTTTTTTTGGCCATAAATTAAATTAATCCATTTTAAATTTTTTTTTTTGTAATTAAAATTGGGTTTTTTTCTATTGTACAATGCATTTGGCTGTTGCGCAGTGTATCGACGGTGTCTTTGCCGAGCAATGCCAACGCTACCGCGACAATTCGTCCCCTGTCCGCGGAGGAAATCAACAAAACCGTCTCCAAGCACAAGGCAGAACAAAGTCGTAAGTGTTCGAGACAAAACTTCGCGCTCAAATTAAACGATGAAAAAAATATTTAAAACAGCAAAATTAAATTTACTGTAATTTATTTATACAAATTAATAATCAATAAAAAAAATTGTCCAACAAATGTTCAAGATTCAACGAATTTAACTGGACGTAAAACGAAATAGAATTTAATTTAATTGAAATTTATCTAGACAATAATAAATTAATTAATTTAAAATAAAATAAAATGTTAAAGACATTTCAAAGGCGTTTGAGATGAAAATAAATAAATCCGACGATGCTAAAAAATGTCGAATTAATTTCCCAGTCAAATCATCGGAATGGCAGCAGAACGCTGCCGGCAAATGGGAATGGAAAGGCAAAGCAACGACGAAAAAAGTCGAAAACGTCATAGCCGTCGCATCAACCGTTAAAGCTGACTTCCGAGCGACCCCGAAAGCCGCAGACGTTTCATCCAGCGAAGCACCGAAGGTCGCCATTAATTCCTCCGCAAGTAACAAAGAAATAAAGGAAATAAAGCTCACACAACAAGCGGTCACCGTCGCTGCAGCTTCGGGGACCTCGTCCGGATCGACTGCAGCGCCCTCTTCCGGATCGACTGCAGCGCCCTCAAGCTCCTCCACCGCCGATTCTTCTAGCTCGACCAAGGCTTCAAGCACTCCCGCGGTTGTGGTTCCACAACACGTAATTCAAACCGTTCAAAATAAAACGGAAAAAATTGCCCCGCTGCCGGATGTGTTAGAGCCACTGTCCTTGAACGAGCTGGAGCTAATTGGCGAGAGAGCGGGAAACATCTCGTCTGGGGCTTCACAAAACTCTTTGAGCGAAGCGAAGACCTCCACCGTCAGTTCGACCCTCGCTCCGAGCAGTTCTTCGAGTTCGACAATCGCTCCTAGCAGTTCTTCGAGCTCCACGAGCGCTCCTGAGAGTTCTTCGAGCTCTACGCAGGTACCAAACAGTTCTTCGAGCTCTTCACTCGCTCCGAGCAGCTCTTCGAGCTCGACGGCAGTTCCTGTGAGTTCTTCGAGCTCCTCACTCGCTCCGAGCAGCTCTTCGAGCTCGACGACCCAGTCGACTACTGCCAAACTCCTAGATAGCTCCTCATCCTCCAGTATCAGCCCGAGTTTCTTCCCGTCCACCGCGAACCCCGCTGAAATCAAGCTCTCCGAGCAAAACGCTTCCAAACCCGCGAACAACCAGTCCCTTCCTTCGGGTTCCACGGTTTATAACTCCCTGTCGGAGCTCGCCGCGTCCGGCCTGAAAGTGGGCGAGAAACTGGAGGTCTCCTCCGTCGATTCGAAGACCAACACTATCGTCCTATCCGTTAAGGCGGCCACAGACAACAGCTCGGCGGATGAAGCCAAGTCCCCGGAGAAGAAAGTGGAGGTAGGAATGAACGATTACATTAAATGGCAAAAAAGCGCTCGTTTGATTTGATCTAAATTAAATCTTATTTTGTTTGTCTTAGAAATTAGAAATTTCTTATAAATTATTTAATTATTTAACGAGATTAATTTGAACTTAATTTATGGCTAGGTAGAAGAGCTGAAAACGACTCCGGCTGCGGTCGTTGTCGCCGCGGAAAACAAACCCGAGAGCCGTCCGGCGAAACCTTCGATTGCCATCCCGGCACTTCCCAGTCTGCATTGGTCCGGCGCCGCGTCCGACATCAAACTGCCCGAACATCGCGGTCCGGTTCCCGAGCCGGGCTCGGCGCCCTCCGACTCGAAGATCGTCAAGATGGAAAAGGCCCAGGTAATTAATCTACACAGATAAAAATACGAAATAAAAACCGTCAACTAAGCATCCGTTCCGTCGGAGCTTTTTTAATTTCAAATTGAATCACAAAGAATTTATCACAAATTATCCTTATCTCTATTTAATATTTCTGTCATTTGACAGCTTATTTTCAGTTGATCTAAAAATAATTGATCTAATTCTATCGATTGATTGATTGATTGACCAATCAATTCAATTGAGTGATTGATTGATTGATTGATCAATCATTTCAATTGACTGATTGATTGATTGATCAATTAATTCAATTGACTGATTGATTAATTGATTGATCGATTGATTGATTGATTCAGTTGATTTGACGGATTATTTCACGATGTCGTTCATCTCTAGGCAGCGGAGAAAAAGGCCGACAAGCACGAGCACTGGTCCGGAGCGGCGTCCGAGTTGAATGCCCAGCAGACCTTCGGACCGGCCCCGGAGCCGCATGCGGACCGGCATAAGGGCGACGCGAAGGCCCCTCCCAAGTCGGCCCTTGATGTGCCCAAACATTGGTCCGGCTCGGCTTCCGAGCTGGGAATGTCGCAGTTTGCCGGACCGAAAGAGGCCGGACCGGATGTGGTCGGCAAGGCCGCTCAACGAGCCAGAGGCAAGACCCCGGCGCCTCAGCCTGCGGTCGTGGCTATTCCGGCGAGTTTTGATAAAATCCCGTACATGTGGGACTCACTCATGCAAGGAGGTAAGAAAGAGCGCTTTTTTGTGCTGCGAAAAAATCGCGCATTTTCATCAAACATTTCACTTATTATAAATAAATTTTAGATTAAAGTAAATTAAACTATTATTTTTTATTATTATTTTAACTATTACATTAGTGTGCAATATTACTAATAATTACCTTCTATTTAATGTTAATTAATTATATTTAAAATTCATGTGTTCAAATAATTTCAACTTTTTAAAAAAAAATTTAAAAAAATTAATTAAATATTTTTTAAAAAAATTAAAGAAATTAAAAAAATTAAATTAAATATTTCTAAATGTCTGCAGTTTTGGGGATAATCAGTCCAGCCAGTAACTTCGTGGCGAGTACATTTGGCTCTGACGGTTCCGACACATCATCATCCGGCGGAATTTTCTGTAAGTGCGACAGAATTTTCCTTAAAAATTGCTGCGTCACTCGCAAATTTGGAGCGAAAATTGAAAAAATTGTTTTTTTCGCAGCCATGTTGCCGACCTTCGACTTTGCATCCATCCAACAAAACGCCAAAATTTCCGGCGACAAGGTTGCGAACGCTAACAACCCTCGCCGAAGCCACAGGCAATGAAAAACATTCCACGGGAATACATCTTAGTCTTCTAATTTATCTAGAAAAATTTCGGTTTATTTTAACGGTCCGATTTGTTAATGAGCGCTTGAAAGCGAATTGTTACTGCTAGGTCCTTGTTGTTGACTCAACGGCTTATCGTCGTTGATGTCTTTTTTCTTGTTGCGCAATGGTGAATTGTTCCATAGACACAGTGTTCACAGACAGACAGACACAGACACCGGCAGAGACAGACAGGCACAGACACAGACACCGGCAGACAGACAAACACAGACACAGACACCGGCAGACAGACAAACACAGACACTTGCAGACAGACAGACACAAACACGGGCAGTCAGACAGACACAGGCACCGGCAGGCAGACAGACAGACACAGACAAAGATCGTAGACTCAAGCACAGATACCGGCGGACAAACAGACAGGCACAGACACCGGCAGACAGGCAGGCATAGACAAGGTCGCAGGCTCAGACACAGGCTCAGACACCGGCAGAGACAGACAGACACAGACAAGGTCGCGCATTTGGCTTAAACACGGATTTCCGCGCGAGGCGAACTACGCTTCACTCTTCACTCATTTCCCGTCTGTTTTTTCGCAGCAAGTTGTGTGCATTTTTTGCTATAGAAAATGCATGTCTGTTTGTTGTTGTTACATTTTATATGTCTTCACATGTGCATTTGCCAAGGAAAAAATAATATTGTCATTGTTTCAGCCGACGTCGGAGCTTGCCGAAAAAAAGCACCGGTGTTGATGCACAGACACGCAATTCAGTTACACACTAAGGGACATGTATATACCGAGGAGCTCAGCGCTTGCTCTAAGCCGCTTAGGGCTATATATATATATATATATATACTGTATGTACCACGCGTCGGTGCCTGTATGTATGTAATCATCATAATCGTTACCGTTAGCGGCCATCGACCTGACCCTGACCATCGTCGTTAGTTAAGAGTGTTGCCTATGTGTCTGTGAACGCGCAACCGTAACTTTCCGTTTCGTTCTTCGTCATCACCATCCATCTGACAACGTGATCTCTGCCCTCCACGCCTGAGTGATTGAGATGACCATTCGCTTTTCAGGCACTTTTGTCTCTAGCACAGGGATCCATGTCTTGATTCAGGGATAAAGGCCAATTGAAGGTTGTCTGTGTCTGCCGGGGAAAGAAAGACTATGTGGCACTCTTGGATCATTTATTTCATTGGATTATTTTGTTTTCCGGTAAGACTAAAGCGGTTTTATAATTTTATTTCCAGAAAACAATTATGACGTATTTATGTAGAATTTATTTATCGCAATTGCTTAATATAAAATTAATTCTTCGTTTACATTTATTTATTCTGTTTAATGGCATTTTATCCTGATTTTTCTGTGTATAAAAGTTTCAACGCTTAAAATGTTAAAAAAAATATTTATTTAATTACCGATTTTTTTGTGTAGGAGTTTGCCTCTTCGGAGGATCTATTCCACGGAAATCAGACAGCGAAGGTGCTGAGCAATGACACGATCTGTGGATTTCCGTCGTTTCTCCAGATCGCTCTGGGCGTTTCTTGTCAATCGAAGAAGCCGGTGAAGAACGACGAGCATTTGTGGTTTGCGCCTGTAGCGCAACCGGTCGGCGTCGTGCGGGACAGGAACGAGACTTGTGAAAGGGGACGGTTCGCATGGGATAGCGCAAATTCCAGTCTTTGTTGCTTAGGTACGTATGTGTTGACCCGAATGAAGTCGGCTAAAATTGGCAAAGGATAAATAGGGTTCTTAACGCCTTCAGAACTTCCATGTCCACATGGGCAGGTCCTGGCCAAGGACAGCAGGAATACTGCAGACGGAGATTGTCCGAAATGCCGCAGTAAGTCTTGTCTGTGTCTATGTCTGTGCCTCTGTCTGTGCCTCTGTCTGTGCCTGTGCCTCTTTGTCTGTGTCTGTGTCTGTGTCTGTGTCTGTGTCTGTGTCTGTGTCTGTGTCTGTGTCTGTGTTTGTGTCTGTGTCTGTGTTTGTGTTTGTGTCTGTGTCTGTGTCTGTTTCGGTGTCTGCCTCAGTTTCTGCAAACGACTTTGGAATATCGTTTTACTTCCAGACGTCATCTTTGAATACATTTGTGACCCGTTAAACGATACGTGCAATAACCTACATATCGGTTCGAAATGCCGAAAGTTCTTCAACTCCAGTGATCTCTTTATCTGTGCCTGTGATGCTGCCAATGGATACACTCAGAACCGTTTGGCGTTTCCCGCAGCTTGCACCAGTAAAGCCCTTTCCCACCACAGCAGTCAACCCTCTGATACATCTAGGTGAATATCCATCCATGTTTTAGAGACGATCGGAGCGGTTTGTTTCCTGAAAGAGCACTGCAAATTTGTCGATCCAAACACGAGATGCGACTTCAAAAATGACACTCGACCACCTCGAGGCACATGCCAATGTAAAAGCGGGTCATCTGAGAACTCCGATGGACGTTGCGTGGAGAAGATTCGGCAAGTCAGACAAACCGCCCTGGCCGACTGGGGTGATAAGAATATTTGGGCAGACGGACCATTAGTGAAGTACCCCAATTACGACATAACACCGAGCGAGTCCCAACCCAAATCTGCTAGTCCAGTATTGGAACAAGCGGTCGACAAGGACTCCTTCAACGGTATGTTACTACTTTAATTGACATGTCTGTCTGCCTGCCTGTCTGTCTCTCTGTCTCTCTGTCTGTCTGTCTGTCTGTCTGTCTGCCTGCCTGCGTGTCTGCCTGCCTATGTGTGTGCTTGTGTGTGTCTGTGTGTCTGTGTGTCTGTGTGTTTGTGTGTCTGTGTGTCTGTGTGTCTGTGTGTCTGTATGTGTGTGTGTCTGTGTGTGTCTGTGTGTCTATGTGTGTGTGTGTCTGATTTGATGGTATAATACCAGAATTTGTAGACGGAAATGCGGATACAGACCAGGTCGGATACATTGCCAGGCGGATGATCAGGGCACTGAACAATTCCGCCCCGGCGAAGACCGATTCCATCGCGGTGTCAACTTCCACGCAGGCATCTATACCAAAGCCTCAGCGTAATTTTCACAGCGGATTTCCTGCACTTATTAATCGGGTAATTTTATTTTGGATTCGCCTATTTTGCAGCATATATGATCAATGCTCAGCATATGGTCCCGAACGTTAGTTCGACTAGCCAAATCAAAGTGATCGGTGGGAAGCTGGTCACCTTACCGGATGGCTCCACCGCGGACGCCAATAAAGTCACCTCCAGCAACGCAATTTCCGGGACAAAATTTGCGACCGACGATCGTGGTACGTCACATACAAAAACTGAACTCCGAAAAACGAAAAAAAAAAAGAAAATTAGTTAACTAATTTGAATTAAAACCAGAATAAAGTTTTTAGTTATTACAAGCAACTTAACTAGAAATCCTTAGTAACTAATTTTTTGTTGATTAAAAAAACTGATTACTTTACTCATTTTAGTTTTCACCATGGTTTTTAGAACTGACACGAGACTTCTGATTTTTCATACTTTGACAATTAATAGACACGGTAGGAAATTGAGTACAGAGGGTAAACCACTTGATAGGTACTCAGTTTTTATTTAATTCCCACGTACACAATCTCACTTCAAATTTTTCAAAACATGCTCAATTTGAAATCCCTGCCTCTATCACGAGTTTAAAACGTTTCAACCAAGATTGCAAAGCATTAGTTTTGCTTCGGTCCAAATTTGACCACACCTTTCGCGTAACCGTTTCAAACCTGTCACTGTAGTGGAAGCGTGATCAAACAATTTCCACTTAAATATACAATCACAAAAAAATCCATTGGGGCCAGGTCAGGGCTATTTTCCATTTAGTGCTCTTTCGGAATGAACTGGATTCCGGAAAAGTGCCCTGGAGCACTCATGTTGGAAGATGACGTTGTTGATAAGGTCTCCCGGAAATAGTTTCCGAATGTCGTTCTTACAAAGCGGCTTCAAAACACGTTAGATGTGGTACTCACTGTTGATTTTCGCTCCGGATTTGACGAAGCGGGTTGTGTTTTCCACGGGAGCAAACGCCGGCCACAAACATGATGCCCTTGGAGTGAGATTCCTTCCAGAATTTGGTCTAACTTTCCGGAATCCGTTCTCACCGAAACTCATAGTAAGTCTTCCGGATCCCCTTAACGTCAGTCAGATACACCCAGGCCTCATCGATGGTGATAACATTCTTCCACTTACGGCCGTTGATGTAGCGCAGGAACCTCGTCACTCGCTTTAGCCATCCTTTAGCCTGCTTGTTCGATAGGGCATGAACGCGGCACTTTTTCCCGCACCTTTCCCTCCAAATCCTGGCTGACCACGCAAACACCAGTTGTAGCCGACACACTGCACTTCAAAGATAACGCAGAACGGGTCAGCGGATTCGTTTCTGAGAGGTCCTTTTCAATGGCATCCACCAGCCCAAGAGTTCGCAGTTTCGGGGAGCCACGACGTTTTACCGACGACGACGCAGTATCACTTCCGGCTTCCTTGTTGGTATTTTTCTGATGAAATTAGATACTGTTCTCTGAGAAGCAAAGATATTCCTGACCTTCAATGCTTCCACAATTTGTCTTGATGAATATTGCAAACTGACCGGCTGACAGACAGCTGACCGTTTCGAAACTCCGGTAGAATTTGCTTCGCCAAAGCGGATTCGCGCTTGGCTTATCGAGCGAAAACTGTGCTAAGCGTCATTTTGTGCGGTGTAGTTGGTGTAAGAAAATTCTCTGCTTTTCTTGCTTATATCCGGGTTATTATTGTGAAATTGTCGGTTGACTTTGTGTTCTGAAATTTTTTATTATCTTTTGATTTCTACATTCTTTTGCGTTTCTGACCATACAATTAATCAATCAATACCTGACTGCCCGTTACGCTGGTATTGTGAGTAGTAATCGGTAAATCAACTGTTCAAACCAGCGACAAAACAATTTTCCGGTGAGGAGTTAAAGATGTCGGCATTTTACTTGGTCAATTCAGATTTCCCGCATTCAGATTTGGTATTAATAAACAGAGCAACGTCTTATCTATCAATTTTCATCAAAAATTCATAAAAATGAACACTTCTGAGCGCATCTTTGCATGGGCTTTCCTTGTGAGTACCATTTCTGTGGTTGCAGACACCCAACTGGACAGCGTGCTGAATATCGTTCGCCCGGTCAAACGGAAGCTCCAAACCGACCGTCCGACCACCTCAAAAACCTATGACGTCACACCGTCCGCGGGAAGTACCGAGAAAATTCCGTACTGGAAAAAGAACGCAAACGACTCGACGGTCTCATCTTCAGCAGCTCCGCCATCAACTCAAGCAACACTTCCTCAGACATCGGCAACAATCGTCCCAAAAGTCGTGATGCAAAGTCTGTCAACCTCAAAGGAAATTGTTGCGTCTTCTGCTCCGTCAAAAGAGCTCCCGACAACACATGCTTCAGCGGTCAATCACGAGTCTAGCAAGGTGTCGCTCATCCCGTTGGAAGGCTTCCTCGCAGGGTCCGCCCTCATCGACGGAATTTATTCCCGTGAGAACATAATGATTCCCAACTAATATTTCCTTCTTTCAAAACCCAATTACCATTACTTACAATAATAATATATATATATAAATATATATATAGGAGAGTCAACCCCGTCGAGTGGTACCACGAGTCAATCGTCGACGACTACTTCGACCACGCCCCCAACAACCGTGGAAACCACTCCCACTTCCACTACAACGACGACCCAGACAAGCACCCTGAAACCAGCTACGACGACCCAGACAAGCACCTTGAAACCGGCTACGACCCAGACAAGCACCCTCAAACCGGCTACGACGACCCAGACAAGCACCCTCAAACCGGCTACGACCCAAACAAGCACCCTCAAACCGGCTACGACGACCCAGACAAGCACCCCGAAACCGGCTACGACGAAGGCTAAAATGGAGACAGCGGTCTCACAATCCGGGAGCGAGGCATCCGACGACACAATTATGGTAGACAACGCGGACGGAGTGATTCGCGTCCAGCTGAACGGCGACACGTCCCGCCGCTTTGGTGGAGTGGTCCGCGTTCCCTCCCATTCGGTCATCGGAGGAGGTGAGACTGCCAGAGAGCGCGTCTATCCCGCCTACCGATCTGAAGCTGTTACGATCCGATTTAGAATGCAAAAAAACAGTTGTTGCATTTTAAGACAATTTAATTTAATTTAATCAAACCCAATTTCGGATGAGGATTACATTTTTAATTTAATTTAAATTCAGGCACGTGATTAATATTACTTTTTTATTTAACTTAAAACTTGACACCGGAATAGACAATAAAGTTAAATGTTTCAGTTTGAATTAATTAACGTTTTGCTATGCAATGTTGATTGATTGATTGATTGATGAATAATGAGTTAAATAATATCAACAGCTATCATCAATCAATCAATCAATTGTAGTAGTGATTGATTGATGAATTAAATAATTTCAACAGCTATAATCAATCAATCAATCAATCGTTGATGTTGACTGATTGCTAAGGCAGTTTTGACCTGAGTCCTTCCTTGTTTCCTGCGTCCTTCCTTGTCTGTCGGTTTCAACTAAAAATTCTTGTTTTTTAGTCAGTCGGCCGGTGCAATCGCAAGGAGTCATTTCCAATCTCGACGCGTCCCGAACGGAAATCGTCCACCACATCCCCTTGACGACATCAACAACCCAAACGCCCCTCCCACCGACGGACGGTCCGTCACCCACAGCTCCGCCTCCACCGCCGGCAACAACAACCCCGGAAGTCATTGTCTACGAGCACCACGGCGTCGACCTCTCCTTCCTGCAGGATCAAACCATTTCCAAGGCGGAAATGCAGAAGAAACTCCTGCAGGCACTGCTGGAACTCAGCGCAACCACGTCCACAACCACGCCCACGACCACGACGACCACGCCCACGACGACGACCAAGGCGCCGATTGATCTGTCCTTCCTGTCGGATGGGAATCTCAGTGCGGCGGACATCCAGATTAAGCTGCTGCCGCTGTTGATGCAGCTCAACTCGCAGCTGACCAGTCCGTCTCCGGTCACCACCACGACGGTGCAAACGACCACGATGAGGACGACGACGGAGCCGGTGCCGAAGACCACTAAAGCGTCGGGAGTACCGCCGGATATTGCCGGTTAGTCTAAGATATGTGGCAAAATTTCGGTTGGAAGAGGGGCATGGTCCCTTTCGTCGACTGTGTTAGAAGGCGGGGACCTTGGGGCAGGCAGGAATGAGGTGCAGTTAATCGTGGAACGCACGACTAACTTGAAGAAAGCTCGGCGCATGTTGTGAGATATGAGGGTTCCTCAGTTTTCCGTCGGCATACCCTGCCCACCGTCCGTCCGTCCGTCCGTCCGTCCGTCCGTCCGTCCGTCCGTCCGTCCGTCCGTCCGTCCGTTCGTCTGTCCGTCCGTTCGTCTGTCCGTCCGTTCGTCTGTCCGTTTGTTCGTCTGTCCGTCCGTTTGTTTGTTGTCCGCCATCAAACCATCCAACAAACCAACCACCAAGCTGCCTGACCTCCCTCTCCTTAACGATCGGTCCGAGAACTCATTTAAACGTTCAGATATCTCAATACTTGACAATGAATCGCTCCGTCCGACTAGCAGCCCGACCGTGTAGCCGTCTAACCACTTGATATCTCATAACTCAACTGTTCGCCGGGCATACCGTCCGTCCGTCCGTCCGTCCGTTTGCCCGTCCGTTTGGATGTATGTCGGTCTGTCCGTCCGCCCGCCTGCCCGTCCGTTTGGATGTGTGTCCGTCTGTCCGTCCGCCCGCCTGCCTGTTCGTGTGGATATCTGTCCGTCTGTCCGTCCGTCCGTCTGCCTGTCCGTGTGGATATCTGTTCGTCTATCCGTTTGTCCGTCTGTCCGTCCGTCCGCCTGCTTGTCTGTCTGTCCGTCCGATCATCCAGGCTTTCGACTGTCTAAGCCTTCGCTATTTGTGATCGGATTCTTCACCTGTCTCGGCGTCTATCCGACCGGCTAGCCGTCAGACCGTTAACAGTCTGATCGTCGGAGCATGAAACTGTATAATATCTGATCAGTAAACTGCTGGTCCATCAAGTCGTCTGACCATCCAACTACGATTCAAACCCTCTTCTGAATCACTAACGCTCTCTCCGTTCGACCGCAAACTCTCCGACCGTCTAACCGTCCCACTGACCCACGTCTGACTCCCCATGTGCTTCTCCATCTTACCTTCTAGCCTTTCCGTTTTTGACCGTCAGCCGTTGGACCGACGGACTGCGAAATCTTTTATCGTTTGATTAATAATTCTGACCATCCATTTAATCATCCGTTTTCCGTTAAAAAAACTTGCCTCAAAAAACAATCCACAGTTCACTTATCGACACTTGGTCGTTTAACTGTCAAATCATCCGATTGTTCCACAGCTGCACTGGCCCAACTGCGACAGCTCCAGGCAGCGGAAAAGAAAGCCACCCAGGCACCGAGCAAACGGAAGGTGGTCTGGACGACGCAAGCGACGACCACAGCACCGGTGCCCATTCCCACGACCGACGGAACGGAACTCGACGAGCCATACAGCGGGCCAAGTACGACGGCACGCCCTAAAAAGCAGCGACAGATGTCATTTTTTAGCGGTAATTATTTTTTCATTACACTTATTTATTTTCTAATTTGAAAACTAAGTCAAGTCTTGTGCTTTCCGATAAATTAAAATAATTAATGAATACCGTAAATAAATAAAATAAATATCTAAGGATTTTTTGTTCGTATCAAGCGTTGTGGTCCGGTCTGGGCACCTTAACGCCACACCAACGACGCCGCAATCAGACCGATCCCGAGGGGGACGAAAACCTCATCGAAGTCCCAATAAAAACCACCACCACGACGGCTCCTTCGACCACAGCGCGTAGGACGACGCTGAAAGCGCGGACAAGACCGAAATCCGGTGACGCTGAGGACCTTCTCGATGCTTCTGGCCTTCCCATACCCAGCTTCTCCGATGTATTCGCAGGTACTTCGGACTTACAGTTGCCTCTCAAAATGGTGCAAAAATAAACGATAAAAAAAGATGCAAAAAAAAGGTAATAATAATAAGCGGCAAAAATAAAAAATAAAAATAAAAAATAAATAAAAAAATGATGCAAAAATAAAAGCATTGCGGAGATCTATCTGAAAAATATATCTGAGTTTAGCGAAAATAATATTTATTCATTTATTGAATACATATTTTGAATTGAATTAATTTTTTAATTTTTAAAAACATAATTAGTTTTGATCTTCTGTAATTGTTGTTGCACGGTCTTTAGTCGTAATAATTTAAAAATAATTTAAAATGATCTGACGTCGTAGGTCTGGGCGGTATTTTCGGTACGTTACTCGGAGGCGGAGCTTCTTCGAAGCAGCCCGCACGAATCGGCGGGAAGAGCGGCAATCACGACGACCTCCTGCCCAGCGGACCGCGACTGGGTTCCTCAGGCGGCCAGCTCAAGACCAACAACGGCAAAATCGACTGGTCCGACCCGAGGACGCAGGCGCATGTGGCCAAGCTCATGTCCGACGCCGGACAGAACCCCACCAGTCAGGAGCAGATGCGCAAGTTCATGCAGCAACATCCCGGCGCGATGAACGGGATGAACGGGATGAACGGGATGAACGGGATGAAAGGGATGAACGGGATGAGGCAACAGGGCAATGCCAACTCCAATAAGTTCAACTTCGACAATCCCAATGAGCAGGTGCAGTTCGTCAAGTTCCTCCAGACGTTCGATCAGTACCAACCGCAACCAAAAGGTACGCCCTTAAAAAAACAGACACCTCAATATTTAATACACAAAGTAGTGATGTAACATTTAAATATTTACACATGAATATTAAATACATTTAAATATCAAAATGAATATATGGGAAAAATAATTATTGATATATAAATATAATTTGTTGAAGGGCCGAATCCGCTCTTTCCACGACCCCCGCCAATAAGTGGCGGAGCAAAAACACCGCAACCACCGCCACCACAACAGATGGCCCAACCTCCGCCAACTGAGGCACCTCAGACACCGCCACCACAAAGGCAACCAGGGACCGTACCGCAAAACTCAATTGCAGTCGCTGCCGACAGCTTGAGTCCAGAGGTCTGGGATTTGATTAATCGCATGCAGAAACCCGGCTATTACAATGGTAACAGGCAACCCTGTCTGTCTGTCTATCTGTTTATCTGTCTGTTTGTCTGTCTGTTTATCTGTCTGTCTGTCTGTTTATCTGTCTGTTTATCTGTCTATCTGTCTGTCTGTCTGTCTGTTGTCTGTCTGTCTGTCTGTCTGTCTGTCTGCCTGTCGTAATGTCTAACTGTTTGTCTCCTTACAGTCACGAAAGAACAGATGGCTATCCTGCAACCGATCCTCACTCAAATGAAACTGAACATGGCCGCCAATAATGCGGCTACATCCGCACCCGAGATACCGATTCCTCCGCCACAGACACCGCCACCGCAACCACCACCACCACCATCACCACAACAATTTCAGGGACAACCGACGCCCAATATGTTTGCAGTTTTGGGACAGGGTGGAGGCGATCCCTTGACTCCGTTTGGTTCGATGCCGCCTGTACCACCGTTACTGCCGCAGCCGTTGCCAACGGATCCGCCGACGGTTCCAACGACCACAACTACAACGACCGCGGCTCCTGTCCCGATCACCCTGCAGCCTGCCCTTGAAATCAAAATGTTGAATCCGATTCCGGAGGGAAGTGTTCAGATGACGTCCAATGCGGCAGTCAAGCCGCCCAGTCAGCCACCGTTCAGGGATGTGGTACAGAAACACGGTAGGCACCATCTCCGGTTAAAATAAAGACTGCAAAAAAAAGTAAAATAATTCTGCAAAATATTTTGTCGTAGATTGTGCGACTAATTGTCAGGCAGACGACCCAAACATGGCGTGCGACACCCGAATTGGGGCTTGTATGTGTCGGCCAGGGTACCACTCGTCCTTCCTGGAAGGCAATGTTTGTACCAGTAAGTGTCAAGGCTACTTTGTGATATGCGCTCTGGAGTCCAAGCAGACAAAAATATTTATAAAAGATCTCACATTTTGGGTGAGGTCATTTTTGCATGGCCATTTTTTACCATCTATAGGAGAGTTTGAAGATTCTTCTTATCAAAGTCAATCAAAGTCTTATCAAGTTACTGTAACGACGCGATTCTAAGGCGCAGCTGTAGCCACGCCCCCAAGCTGTTTGCCCACCAATCCGCAGTTGTAGCCACGCCCCCAGGCTGGTTGCCCACCAATCCGCAGTTGTAGCCACGCCCCCAGGCTGTTTGCCCACCAATCCGCAGTTGTAGCCACGCCCCCAGGCTGGTTGCCCACCAATCCGTCTGAATTGCACTAAATATTTTATTCCAAATATTTACCGTTGAAAAGTGATGAAGATTTATGAAGATCACTAAGCATGTGGGCTGTTGATAAGTTGCTTGATTGAAGACTGCGGTTGATTGGTCGATTGTTTTAAATTAAGAAATGGTTAATAAGCCGACTTCGTCTAATTGAGTAATTTATTAATAACAGACCGAGTAAGCAGCAATCAAGCAATCAGTCGAAACAAAATCCGATGGCATCTAAAGAAGAAGCGAATGTGCGTACTGTATTTTCGCGTTAGACAGGGACAGCGCACGAGCTGTGGAACGTTTAATCGGCCACGCGGCGCTTGTGGTGTGTGTACGGTACACACAGCCGTGCACACGTTCCACTCCAGTACGACTGTCCCTGTCTAACGCGAATGTGCGTACAAAAATGCTTCGAGAAGAAGCAGGAGAAGAAAAGAGCGTTGCGACACCAGCCGCACCGCGTGAAGTGCAACTTCAAGCAATTGGTTTTGTACGCACACCTGGGGCCATATATACGGAAAACGCAAATTTGCGTTGCGCCTTAGAATCGCTTCGCCACAGTATCAAAATTAATATTAATTAAATTAAAAAAATTATAAATTACAGACATACATATTAACAGAGGTTTTTTAAGTTAATTAATTAAATTAATTAAAAAATTAAAATTAAAAAAAAATTCGTTTTTCAGAATATTCATGTATGCAGATTAATTTTCCTAACTCGGATGATTTGATTCATTGACACTTTCAGAGACCATCTTTTCGCTGTGTTCGATGGATGAAGACTGTCAAAGCGGCGGCGATATGAACACTGTGTGCGCCTTCAACGGGGCCAACCGTTTCTGCACCTGCTCGAATGGATATCTGCCCGACACCGAAGGCACTTGCCGTCGTACGTTGTGAACAAAGATCGCCGCTTTCGTTAAGACACTCCGACATTTTCTCCGCATTTTTTTCAGCGATGTTTGGGGAACGATGTTCCGGTGTCTGTAACATCCCCAATGCGGTGTGCGACCAGTTTCAAGGGATCTGCCGCTGCCCCACCGGATACGCCTGGTTCAAGGACCCTTGGAGTGGTCAACCAGTCTGCCGAGGTCAGTTTAACTACCAAAAATAAAATAATATAAAATGAATTTTAATCCATCGCTGCGATTAAATAAAATATACTTTAAAAATATTTAAAACAAAATAGCTTCTTTTAAATAAAAATATTATTTAAATAAAACGCCGAATTTAAATATTTAAACTCATTCCACAGCGAAGACTAGCTCCCGTTGGTTTTGTCCAGGCTGGAAAGTTGCGATTAAATATGCCTGCTAGGCCATCATACACGCCAATCGTCCTATTAATTTGGAACAAGGTAGTTGCTTTTCGTGGTTTTTGGCCACAAGATCTACATTATATTTAAATAAAATGCTTATTTAAATGACGGCTTGCTGCGCATAAAAAACTTTAAATTTAAGTAAAAGAAAAAATGTGTTTCAAATAAAATATAAATAAAATATGTGCCAGTTATCTCTTTTAAATAAAATATAAATATATTTTATTTAAAATAAAAAGGCCGATTTTCGGCATTTTAAATATAAATTTAAATATATTTAAACAAGAATAACTGGAAGATCCTTCATTTTCACTGTAAAAATGGGGATTTTTAGAACTAAATTAAATATGATCTTTTTAATACTATTCCATTGCAAATTTAATTTCCTGTCGACTGGCATTAGCCAAAAAAAGATTTGAGGTCAGTGGGCGGAGTTATAAACCAACACTGGAAAGCGTCGCTGGAATTATCGGTCCATTTTACAAATACCCGAGGCTCCGCCCCCTGATCTCGAAAAATTTTGTGGGTGATTCCAATCGACTCGAAATTAAATTTGGAATGGAACGGCGTTAAAATAATTGTTTTTACGTTAGTTCTAAAAACCACAATTTTTACAGGGAAAACGAAGGAAAATGGAATCTTCCAGTGTTTTCCAAATTTTGAAATATCACCAAAAACAAATTTTGCCCGATTTTACCGACGAAATGAATTTTTATTATCATTAATACAGCAGGTCTAGATGAAAAAAATATTTCGAAGTGATTCTGAATTCGGCACTTGAATAATGCCCCAAGTAAGCGTGGAAGTGTAAGCTTAAGCGTAAGGTTCGTTAAGTTTACGCTTGTGACTGGATGTTCGGAGCAAGAATTTGCGGCATAAGGCGCAATGTCTTAATTGGGATTTTTTTCCTGTTTCTCTTCACGACACAGCGGCGCTTGGAGGAGCTGTACCCTGCCGGAGCGACCAAGACCTCTGTCCGATCTACACGCCCCGTGGGAAATGCCGCAACAACGCCTTCTGCGGCTGCGAAGAAGGCTACATCCCGGATTCCTGGTTCACCAATCAGAGCGAACGGACATCGTGCATTGGTATTTCGACCGAATATTTAATCAAAAATTCTACAACTAAAATCCGTATCTTGATACATTAAAATAGGTCGAAATAATTTTATTTGTTATTTTTTAATATTATTCAAAAACAAAAATGGGCGAGAAACACTAAAGAATTTATTTCCATAAGGGGCGAAATATTAGAATCAATTCCAATATTTTAATTTAATAACCGGGAGAGAATTTTATTTACTAATTTATTTATATTTATTTATATTAATTACTAATTTACCACTGACTAACTAATTTATTATTATTTATTTGTATTAATTATTTATTTTTAACTGACTTACTAATTTATTATTATTTTATTTATATTAATTACTAATTTATTAAAAGGGCGCATTATTAGAACCAATTCCAATATTTTAATTAAATAAGCCGGGGAGCATTTTAATTACGGATTTAATTATTAATTAAACTGTATTTTTGTACAGATGTTCTGTCTGCGAAGTGTGACGACAGCAGCGATTGCACCGTGGCGGACCGCAACACGATATGCGACCGCCGACTGCGGATGTGCGTCTGCAAAGCAGGATACAAACCCGATCCCTTCCATAACGCTGCCTGCATAGCTGCGTCGTAAAATTTTCTTCCCATGTATATCGAGATTTTTCACCCCCTAACCAAATAGCCTTCAGAAATGTGTCGCGGAGCGTTTGTCGTTTTTTTGTTATATTTGTTATATTTATTGGTGGTTATTTGTTATGGTGTGTGCTGTGAAATTTTGTGGGAATGAGCCAGTAAACCACGCCCAGGCTTAACCGACTGTTTGTCTGTCTGTTTGTCTGTCTGTCTGTCTGTCTGTCTGTCTGTCTGTCTGTTTGTCTTTCTGTCTGTTTGTCTGTCTGTTTGTTTGTCTGTCTGTTTGTTTGTCTGTCTGCCTGTCTGTCTGCCAGCCTGCCTGCCCGTGTTTGTCTTCGGTTCCGTCCTGTCCTTTCCTGTCTGATTGTCCGTTTGCTAACCTGGGTGTCTCTTGTGGCATTCCGTAGTGCAACGGGCTCCGGGGAGATCTGAACTGAATTGGCACACTGTACTTGTTGCATCGTACACACCGCCCGTCCTCGTCGGTGCAGCACAACGTTGTTCCGCCTCGGTGCTGCATGGGGAGCACTTGATCGCTATAACGAGAACAAGGGCATGCATGTATCAATCAGTGCAATCTTGTGTTGTGAAGAAAACAAGACCTGCTCACGTTCTTCTAGGATAGAAATTTGCGCTACAATTAAACCCAGAATTATGCAAAAACTCCAGGACAACATCCGTGATTTTTTGGTTCGATTTCCTTCTGTCTTGGCATCTGAAATGCCACAGAAACATCCACACTGAGCTTAGAATCAGACGTCAAACGTTGGGATACACAGAGTTTTTCTTTTTCCGGGTAATTGTGGTAGCACCCAAAAATCCATTTAATTGAAATTGTACAAATTGGTTTCAATGAAAACCACTGCAGATTTAGATACAAAAAGCGTCACACTGTGGGATGTTCTGCACCACCATTATTTGGTCATCCATGCAACGACAGGAGAAGAGTCTGGCATATGTCTGTGTCTGTGTCTGTGTCTGTGTCTGTGTCTGTGTCTGTGTCTGTGTCTGTGTCTGTGTCTGTGTTTGTGTCTGTGTGTCTGTGACTGTGCCTCCACCAGTACCGATGTCTATGTCTGTGCTCATCTTTACCTGTGAGTCTGCGTCTGTGTCTTGGTCTGTCTACGTACACTATTTCACCTGGGCACCTATGTTTACAGTGAACTCGGAGGGGGCGAGGGGCTCCTACGTGTTT
>LRSR01001809.1:0-29248 GCA_001579985.1 Hypsibius dujardini | reverse complement strand
CAATTAGGTGCAATTCTTTTTTCGACCAAAAAACGTAAAATTTTTCTGACAGAAGCAAATGGTGACGAATAACTATTTTGAGGGGAAACTGGTTGATTTCTGAAAAAATTTACTCCGTTTAATTTATCATTTCTTTGTCTCTGCCTCTTCAGGGCTGCCGTCAAACCGAAAAGCGAATTGACTCAGGAGGAGCTGACCAAGCTGGAGGAGGAGGAATTCCGCACGGGCCCGTTGTCGGTGCTGACGCAGTCGGTCAAGAATAACACCCAAGTCCTCATCAACTGCCGGAATAATCGCAAGCTGCTCGGTCGAGTGAAAGCCTTTGATAGGTACGGGAAAATAGACGTCCTCAAGGTCCATGTGTTTTTTCCCTTGTTCCCACGCCGCATTCCTAACCGGTTTGTGGCGTTTCTTTTTAGGCACTGCAATATGGTGTTAGAGAATGTGAAGGAGATCTGGACGGAGAACGCCAAGTCGGGCAAAGGCAGCAAGAAAGGCAAGCCTGTGAATAAGGACCGCTTCATCGCGAAGATGTTCCTGCGCGGTGACTCGGTCATTCTCGTGCTTCGCAACCCGCTGCAAGCGACACAACCGAAATAGGCAATGATCTTTTTTATCCGATCCACAATTCCTCATTTGACTGCACATGTCGTGTACCAAGTACTAAGTGAATAATCGCTGCGTGACTGGCACGTATGCGTTCTCGATTGATTGGCTGATTGACCGGCGGAATTAAAAAATGTTTTGTTCCAACAGTGGTTTGTTGATCGATTGATGCGGAATCTTAGACGTTTTTTCCTTTCTCGATTAGGGACTGACAACACACGCTATTTCTATTTGACATCGCTGCTGCTTTTTTTTCCGGATTCACAATTCACATACGAATAAACTATACCAATGATACACTACGGGTGAAAATTATTATGTCCGAGTGCCCCAACGAAGCTCAAGCATTTCCGGAATTAATTCCTAATACCCTTAGCTCCTCCTTCGGAAAATATATAGTAATGTATATTTGAAAAATGGGAAAAAAAATAAAAATGGGAGTAACCGGGAATTGAACCCGGGACCACCCGCACCCTAAGCGGATATCATACCCCTAGACTATTACTCCTTGATGAAAACAACGGACAAGTCGAAGCTTCGGCGCTTACAAATGCGGCTCATGGGCAACTGTCCAATTTTTGGGCTTGAAGTGGTTGCTTGGTCAGCAGCAACTCCGTTGTCCGAAAGAGGCCACTCATTTTTCCGAAACTATTGAAGTCATATCAAATTACATGGTCATTATTCTCCTGACATACTTGGCTAATTGGTTGGTTTGTCATGGACGCGGCACAAAAATCAATTTCCAACTGATGTTTGATGGGCCGTGATTAAAGTTGTTTAAACTTTAAATAGTGTGCCTGCTTATTTAAATAAAATACTAAATAAATTAAACCCAAATGTAAAGTTTATTTAATAAAATATATTTCATTTATAAAAGTCACATTTCAGCATTAAGAATAAGATCTTGAATAAAATACCCCAATCTATACAGTAAATTGAATAATTTTAAGCAAAATATGCTTCTATATATCCATTCTACTTTGTATCTTTGAATAAAATAACGTTACTTTACATTTATTCAAATGCTCTTGTTCTAGCCATTCAAAATATCTTTAAAATATATATTTCAACAAAACTAGCCGGGATACGGTAATTAACTAAAACATGGCTTGGTTTATGAATTTAAACGCTTTTCCGGTGAGAAATATTATGGCGAATCGTCGTCAAATAAAATTGAGAGAAAGCGATAGGAAAAAGTTGAATATAGGGTTCGAGCGATGAACAAAAGCGGCAGGGCAAGGGGTTAGATAAACACAATCAGTAAATCAACCAGCAAAGCTGCATCGCTTGTTCCGTGGTCACTTTAAATCGTTTTAAAGTCACTAGTTGATCAGTTGATTGCGTTCAACTAACTCCCTGCCCCACCCATTTTGCCCATCGCTCGGACCCTCCATTCAACTTTTTCCTGTCGCTTACTGTACGCCGCACAACATCCCACAAGAACATTCCAAACGGTCAGAAACGAAAAATGCTCGTCAGATTTTCCCATTGCAAGTACATATACCATAAAGTAAGTCAGTGCAACAATGAAGACATTCATGAGAAGGGTGGAAATTACAAAGCGCGATTGTCGGAGCGGAATGAGACCAAATTTCAGCCCTCTTCTTTACATCGGCGGTCCACCGCGACCGCGGCCACCGTCCTCGCCGCCACGACCACGCCCACGACCCCCGCCAAAGGGCATCATCCCGCGCGGGCCTCGTGCACGTCCTCGCCCCCGAGCAGCTTGGGCGCGGAGGATGGCGGACTTGCCGACACCGGCGCCCTTTGTTCGATCCGGCTTCTTCAGCATCGGCGCGTTCTTCAGCATGTCCGGCAGGATCATGAAGCGTACCTTGCTGCCGCGGATAAAGACATTGTCCAGTTGGGACACTCGGCCATCGCGGTGTGTCACGCTGACCTGCAAAAGCGAGCAGACTACAGAAATAGTCGGCAAATAAGCGAATCAGGCACTGGTAGTAACAAATGGTCAATCAATCAATCAATCAATCAATCAATCAATCAATCAGTCAGTGATATCTGATTAAGAACGACACGACACTCACGCCAAGCCAACTACTAGTACACAGCAATGAAACTATTCAAATTGGTAATAACTATTGCCAACATATCCCGTATTGCCTAAATTTGAACGAGTCACCAAATAAATTTAGTAATTGGTAAACTACGAAAACCGGGAGGAAAAAGCGTTGGTTTGAGAACAATTTGAGAACAATTTGTAGTTATTATTCCACAAATAATTCCACTGGTTAATATTAACAATAATTATTAATCTCTTTTAAAAAAATTACCGGAAAAATATTTTTTAAAATTGTTTTTCGGAATTGAAAAATTCTCACGAATCACGACTAAATTTGAAAAGACAAATATAAACAAAAATTCAACAGAACAGACACATGCAAAGCCGTCAGTTGATTGAACGATTGGTTAGCCACGGACTTCAGTGCTAAGATGATCGATTGATTGGTCGATTGACCTGCTTCTCACCTGCACAAGCTGCGAATTCATATTGTCCTCCGCCTCGACGAGCTTCCCGCGATACACTTCGCCTTCATTGGTCTCCACCGTGATGATATGGCCTTCAGCTTCGTGTAAGATTTTGATGGGAATGCCGATAGACATGATGTCGCCGATTAAGTGCTAGAAAAATGACCAAATTTCGCTGCAATATTCCCAAATGCAAGTTTTTAATTAAAATGCCCAGAGCTTTTCAAGCCGCACCTGAGGGTTTCAATTCGCGGAGGAGTCCGTCGCCGAGACAGAATTATGCGGCACAAAAGGACACAAGATGAGGAAAAAAATTCGAAGATGGCGAAGATGGGGCTTTCGGAGCGGCTTTTTTCACCGCGTTATGGAAACGCAGGGGTCCGGACGATTGGCCACGCCTTTTATGCCCATGTGGTGAAGGGAGGGCAGAAAAATTATATTTTGCCCGATCACTTTACAATGAATAATTTCATAGAAAAATTGGCTTGTTATTTAATTTTTTTTGTTAATTTCTGATGGTTGGAAGTCAGTTTTAACGCAGTAGCATAGATAAAAACCTTTAAAACGGTTCAGGGGTTCGATGGATATGGGGGATTCTGTCGGGGGAAATAGGCGGAGTTAACGGTATTGTGGTTTCGTTGAACTTAACTTCGCGCAGGTTTTCCAGGCTCTGCCACCTTATTATTTCAACTATTTCCACGGCAGAGCCGGATCAGGAAAATGGGTGTTTTTGGACTCTGGCAAATCCTCAACTCCACGGCACGCCCCATCACGTTGGACTCGCTGGAAAACCAAACCATCGCCGTGGATGTCAGCATTTGGATGCACCAGGCAGTCCGGTAGGCTTTGCTCTTGAAAGTTTGTTTGATTTACGAGTTTTAATTGTTCTGCTGTGCGCCGCCTCGATCGATCGCTTGATTGATTACTTGATTTACCGATTATCCGTCAAGAAATCCTATGCTTGATCGCTTGATTGATTAATGGGATGAATCTTTTTTCTCTTCTTTTTCATCTCCAGTGGCGTTCGAGAGCGTCTCCGCTTGCTTCGAACGATTATTAATGATTTAATATGGTTTTCCTGCACGGAACTTCTCTCGATCATTTGATTGGCTTTTTAACGTTGGATTGCTTGAATTGATAATCCGTCAACTAATCCTGCCCTTGATTGCTTGATTGATGGATAGGATAAATCTCTTTTTTCTTTTCTTTTTATTCCCAGTGGTGTTCGAGAGCGTCGCGGCATCACCGTCACCGACTCCCACCTCCTAGTGATGTTCCATCGGATCTGTAAACTTCTTCACTACCGCATTAAGCCGATTTTCGTGTTTGACGGACCGGCGCCGGCGCTGAAGCAGCGGCTTCTGGAGCGTCGTCGTCGACTGCGGTCGTCCGCGGAGCAGAATGTGAATAAACTCTCGGTGAAGTTGATGGAGAATCTCCTGCGTCAACAGGCTGTGGGTGCCGCGCTGGACCGAAGAAATGGAAGGAAACCGAAGTCACCGGTGAAGGATTCCGGAGCATTTCCGGCGTCTGCGGCATCCACTAGTAATGACATTTTTGCATTGCCCGCTGAGGACGACGCTGAAGAAGAAGAGGTCCGTACCACACTGGGTTCAGTTAATACATTCGCAATTTAGATGATGTTATTGTTAAATTCTTGTGAAACTGCGAAACCAATTTTTTCTCAGTTTAAAAAATTATTTTGTATTTGTTTTTAAAAAAATATTTTCTGCTTTTATTTTAATATTACTTTAACCCATTCTTTAACATATAAACACACGTGGCAAAAACCTTGCACTGACCGAATTAAGCACTTTAAAACGGGAGAAATTTTGATATAAATAATGGTTTATAATAAGTTTTAGTTAAAGGTGAATTTTTTTTCATTGCGTTTATTTTGGGATGAAATGGAGAAATTCTGAAGGGAAGAAGACGACGAAATCGAATTTTGTAGTCAGGGATATTTATGTTTAAAATGTATTATTCCCAGCGAGCGACGTGGTTTGGTCTTATATAAGTACGCTAGAACGGTATATGTTTCGGTACATTTATTAGTTGGCCGACGGGAGCTCTGATTCGGATGAAGACATCGGGATATCCGCTTCGAATGGTATCAATTTCGACAAAGTCGACATCAACTCAGCCGATTTTAAAGCATTGACTCCGGAAATCCGCCACGAAATCCTCCTCGAAATGCAGGCGCAACGGAAGCGACCGTCGTGGAAAATGGTCGGCCAACTACCCCAAGACTCCGAGGAGTTCTCCAACTTCCAAATCGAACGCCTTATGAAGAAGCGCATGGTCCAACGATCGATCGATCAGAATGCCAAAGAGATGAATTCCCGACGGACTGGTGCCGTGTTGGAGGAGTTGCGGGGGAAGGTCAATGCGGCGGACGTGATGGAACTGGATGCTCGGCGGATCGCCTCCACGGATTCGTCGCATTATGTCCTGTTCAAACGTCGAGCGAGCCAGGAAAGCCAAAGTGAAGTGGACGAATTTGACGCGGAGGCATATCTGATGGCGAATGGAGAACTGCCGCCCGATGATGAACACAGTTCAGATTGTCAAACTCTCCCGACGGAGTTAGAGTTGTCTTCCGCCTTGGCGACAGAGTTGTCCTCCACGGTGGATGTAGAACCTGTTAAACCATTGACTTCGTCGTTTACTTCGGACTGTTCAGGAAATGCTGGTGAGAGATGCTTAGTGTCGCCTCCTCATCGATTGAATGAGTGTCTGTCTGTCCATCTGTCTGTCTGTCTGTCTGTCTGTCTGTCTGTCTGTCTGTCCGTCTGTCTGTCCGTCTGTCTGCCTGTATGTCTCTCCGTCTGTCTGTATGTCTATCCATCTGTCTCTCTGTCTGTCTGAATGCATGCCGGACCCTTTGTCTGTCTGCATGCCTGCATTGCTGTCTGCCTTGTTTTGTCTGTGCCTGCTTTCCTATCTGCTTTCTTGCCTGCTTTTCTTTATTTTTTTCTGCTTACCACCCTATCTTGTTAGAACTTCGGTTCACTTGTCTGCTTTTGCAGGCGCGAGTATCCCGTCAATTCCTTTTGACCCTACTCGAAGCCGTATCCTACAAAATCTTCAGAAACTGGCAGCACATGCCAAATCATCACCGGCTGTCACGATGCCTGCCATCAAAGTCCCAGAATCACCAATGGACTCTGACTCCGGAGACTTCCACGGCGTTGTACTAACGTTTCCCGAATTTGCCCTTCCTTCTTCCGCTGGAGAAACTGGTGTTGCAACCGATTCTTCCACTGGATGCGATAGTGAGATTGTTGAAGAAGTTCACGCTCATCAGCCTAGTCAGAAAGTCAACTGGGAATCGTCAGATTCGGACGGTGACTTTGAGGAAGTTCCCGACTTAATCGAGATAGCTTCATCGCCGGAAGTGGACAAGTCAACGGTTGACACGACAAAAGAATCCGCGATGCCTGTGATAACTGTGGACTTAGTCGTCCTAACTGAAACGCAACACGACGTGACAACTCAAGACAACACGGGAGAGTCTCCGACGGAAGTGAAGGTGTCTGATTCTTCGGCCACGATTGACACCTCCTGGGAAGAGGACGACGATATTTTCCCTTTTATGGATCTCGAAGACGAGCGACCGCCAGACAGCCAGGAAGATTCACAAGATTCACAGGAGTTATCGGTGGAAGAGCTGGAAAGTCTTCAGACGCATCTGCAAACGGAGGGCCGGGATGTCTTAGCCGAACGTCAAAAGGAGGAACGAGTGGCAACGTCCGTGACGGAACAGCTGCGCATGGAGTGTCAAGTATGTGGGACCTTCATCCGCTTCGTGCTCACTGGCAACCTCAAACGAAGTTATCTGCATGTTTGTTTTGCAGGAACTGCTTCAGCTTTTTGGAATTCCGTTCGTCAACAGTCCCGGTGAGGCGGAAGCCCAGTGCGCATATATGGACCTCTCCAACCAAGTCAACGGCACCATAACTGACGACAGTGACATATGGCTGTTCGGTGGGAAAAAAGTGTATAAGAATGTCTTCAATAAGAAGCGCTACGTCGAAGCATTTAGTGCTGAAGATATCCAGTCGCAGCTTGGTGAGCCTGAAGTTTTTCACGTAGCCTGCCAGTCTTTATTTTCTGTTTATCTGTTTTTCCGTTTGTCTGTCTGTCTTGATTTTGTGCCTCCTATTTTTATGTCTGTCTTTCTGTCTGTTTAAATGTCTGTCTTTCACTCTGCCTGTCTCTCTTTTTGTTGATCGGTCTGTTTGTCTGCTGTCTGTCTGTCTGTCTGTCTGTCTGTCTGTCTGTCTGTCTGCCTGTTTGTGACGCATTAAATATGTTTACAAATTTTCAGGTCTCACTCAAGATAAGATCATCTCTTTCGGTCTCCTCACTGGCAGTGACTACACCGAGGGCATCGACGGCGTCGGCGGCATCCGTGCGCTGGAGATAATGGCGGAATTCGGTGGTGACGGTGTCCAAAGCCTTCATCGCTTCCGAAAATGGTACGACCAGTCGCAGCAACGTCGCCGGCAAGGCGATCTGCGTCCGGAGAGCAAGTTACGAGCCCAGCTCGCCGACCTTCACGTGCCGGAGATCTTCCCCGACAATCTGGTCGTCCAGGCCTATCGAGAACCGGACGTCGATCGATCCACAGACAAATTCACATGGGGCTTACCGGCGCTTGATCTGCTGCGGGAATATTGCCGCCGGAAGTTCGGCTGGAAACAGCAGAAATCCGACGAAATTCTCTTACCGATCATCAAGCGTCTAAATGCGAGAGACACGCAGACACATCTGGAGAGCTTTTTTCGGGTGCAGTTGGAACGCACTGGTTCGGGATTGGTGGGGAGTCGGCGTCTTGGTGCGGCTATCCAGAAGATTAAGAGTGGAGAGAGGGAAGCGGAAGGGGATGGCACGAGTGAAGAAGAAGATGAGTGTGGAGGTGGAGCAATGAGCCAGACCAAGCGGAAACGAGTGAACTGTACGGATGCGGGGAAACCAACAATGCCATCCGGCTCGGAAACGGTGCGGAGTAAGCGAAAGAAAACGGCTAGGAAACAGCCATCAGGTCCAGAGGCAGTATCAGTATCAGTGGCGACCGTTAAACGGAAAAGGCCACAGCGACTAAGGAAGACATGTGAACCATTGGAAGCTGCACAAGATCAGGATAGTGTGGAATCCAATGAGATGTAGGAACGGAATCCGATGAGATATAGGAATGGAATCCAATGAGATGTAGGAATGGAATCCGATGAGATTTAGGAATGGAATCTGATGAGATGTAGGAATGATGGTTTGATATTATGTTTAGTGGTTTTTGATTGTTTCTAACGCACTTTGCGGTTCCCGGTAATTGGACTTTTTTGGTTCCTTTGCAGTTTTGCATGTTGGTTTCGTCCTAAGCTATTTCTCCCGATCTGATGAATGACTCATGTTTGTCTAATAAGGCAAGGAGCATGGCAGTAATGCCAGGATTCCCAACGTTTCTCAGATGGTCCTCGACTTCGCCATGTAAACGTGCAAGTGGATATCAAGACTTACTGTGGAGAGTTCTGCATAGTTTGACAATCCTTTCACACCCAAATCTAACCAGCAATAGGATTTGCAAATTTGGGTTACAAGTGGGAATCAAGCCTACTGGTCGTTTTCTGAACCACCCATGCTTCCACCGCCGGCAATGATGCTTCACGTCGCTTTATAAGCAGCAGAGTTAGTTAGCTTTACATCCATTCCAGCTTCAACAAGATCAATAAGACAAAAACCGAGATCGTCGAAAGAAATCTAGCATACAAAAGATCATTTTCTCTCCAACAACCTTAACAAAAACGGCATACAAGACAGGCTTAAGACCGCTCAAGACAGGAAATACTTTGGCGTAGTAGTTTTTTCTCTTTTTGGACTAGCCGGCGTGTGCGGCGAAAAGATCAGGAGAAAGAATTCGGGCCGGTACGCACCGAAAACTCACTCATCGCGTTTGACGAGCAGGCCGTGGACGCGGAACCGATAGAGGCACGTGTACTCGGGATGCCCGTGGTTGGAGGTGATGCGGAGCTCGACAAAGGAGAAGGTATCCTCCGGATACAATTTCGTCTGCAATCAGAGTTAAAGAAACGAGCTTTACTTCCGCTTCCACATGTTGTATTTCGGGAAAACGGAAATAGAAACACAGACGATGGACGACTAACCTTGATCTGGAAATTCTGCAGCGACTGTCCGTTATCTTCGTAGGTGTAAGTTCCCAAGATGTAACCTGGCCCTTGTTCAGACACCAGACCCTAAGGAAACAATGGAAAGAATAAGATGAAAAGTAAAGGAAAAGCAGCGGGAGTTGGCATTGATGTACAGGATACATGGGCAAGTGGACGGATGGACGGAAGCGTACACAGGCGGACAGACAGACACAAAAGACAGGCAGACACAACAAACAATTTTCAGTCAGACAGAAAACAACAAGCATTAAAAACTGAGCACTCACGTAAACTTCGAAATCTTTCGGAGCGCTGTCAATCTTCCCAGTCGGTGAGAGATTCTTCGGAAGGTGCTCCAGGGAGAAACTCGTCGGGTGTACGTCCCCAGTGAGCTTGATCACGAGATATCCCTGATTCCCCTTAAAGGCCCAACACTGGCCAGGTTTCATATCGGGCTGGACGAAAAAAAAGTTTCAAAACCACGACCATGACAGACAGGAATCCCAATTTACCTGAATGGCGAGACGAGGAGAGGTGGTCCACGATGTGAATGGAATGGGGATGCCAAAAAGGGAGAGCTGCGAGTGACCCCATTTGTAATCTTCCGAACAGCGAGTGCTGATGACGGTCGCGCCTACCGAAACCCATCCAAACTTAGTTTGATGTGTAGGGTAAACCTTTGAACGAGTAAAAGAACTCACCGGAAGATTCCAATGCATAGTCGGGCTCGCCGGTCTTATCCTCGTCATATCGTCGAATGTTCTCAACGACGAGCCGTCGTACATCTTCCAGAGAGAAACTCTCTCGTTCGATGACGGATTGTGGCACAATTTGACCTCGGATCACCTGCCACAAAAACAAGGTAAGCGTCAAGCCATGAAGAAGGCAAGGGAGCAAATAGGGCTTACGATTTCTTTCTCCACGCGGACCAACATCAGCCGGAGCTCATCGATCGATCTCCGAGTTTCCTCATCGGTGGACTGGCGGTTCTTCTGCCATTCGTCGCGTTCCACGTCTTTGTCGCGTTGAAGCGTCTAACAGGGAAGAGGAAGCACGATGGGGTCAGCGAGAGGAACATTAAAAGGTATGACTCCGTTTCATTGCACTGAGAGTGTAACAATGTACAATCAAGCAAGTACCGCACGTGTTCAATCAAGCAAGTACCGCAATTGTACAATCAAGCAAGTACCGCACGTGTTCAATCAAGCAAGTACCGCAAATGTTAATACCTCCAATCGTGCCAGTATCAGAGCAACCTGCGACTGAACCAGCTGTACGTCATCGCAACAGGTCTTCACGACGGGACATGTAGCTGCCGGTTCTCTGACGTAGATAATTTGCGGTGGAAGAGGATTGGTTTTGTTCTGTGAAACAACATGGAATGGGGTGCAGCAAATCAGAAAGACAAGCCGCATTCAGTGGACTTACTGTACCGGTAGACAGATATTTATGGCACACACATAAAGGCAGACTCATTTATAAACCCAAAATCGGCCTCATCAGTCAAATGAAAAAAAACAAATAGGACCATTTAGCCTGTTAGTAGCTGAGAGATACCGGCAAGCAGACAGTGATGGACATGGCAGACAGACAGACAGACAGACAGACAGACAGACAGACAGACAGACAGATAGATAGACAGATAGACAGCCAGTCATCCAGCCAGACAGTAAGACAATCAGATAGACACATAGTGACACAGACAAGGAGGTACAGGCAGACAGATACACCGAGAGACAGACAGTCCAACGGGTAAACACGCTAACAGGTAACAGACATAAGGCAGAGACAGCAGGGTAGTATACAAATCGGACAGAGTGCCATACCGTCTCATTATGGGATGCCACGATGGGAGGAACAATAAAAATAGATTCTTTGGCGGGCTCAGCGGAGCGAACGGAGAGATCGCGATAGAAGTTGTATATCACAGACTGCGCGGAAGCTGCCTTTTCGCGCACGGCTAACGGTACACCGAACCACCAGAGACCGCCGAGCAGAGGCAACAGTAGCAGAAACAAGAGCAGCGGAAGCAGGCAACACCAAGACAACCCACGTTTTCGTTCACGCGAGTCTTCCAGTCGGACGTTCTCCGTGTTCCTGCGGATTTGGAGCAAATAAAATTTCATACGGGGCATTAACTTGGAATGGAAGCACAGATTCGCCTCTCTGCCACACTAACGTGATCGTGTTCCGGGTGACAATGTCAATGAAGCGGCGAGTAATTTGCTCCACTGCAGATCGATCCGGCTCAGAAACGGCTTCTTCCACTTGGTGAACTCGTCGGATGCTGCTCCTGTCGGTGGAGAGATAGGACGCCATGGCAGGCGTGCGTGTGCGGGTACGTGAGCTGACAGGGCCATAATTCCAGTCAACCATGTTGGAGGAGTCGGCGGTGGAATCCGCTGCTTGGGCGGTGGTGGAAGTGTAGGACCGATCATTTCTCTCTGACACTGTTCAAATTCACAGATAAAGAAGGTTACCGTTGTTCGTTATAAGAATCGGCGCCTCTCCAGAAAGACGTACTGTCATTTCCCGATCTCGATTCGGGGGTAATTCTACCGGGAAAACTGGCGTCCGTCTCGCCGTAGAGATCGGTGCTGTCATGCCTGTTGTGATCGGTCGTCGTAGTTGTCGTTGTCACCGTTCGCTTAACCAGTCGCGTCAGGTAATCCCGGATGCTCATCGAGGGCTCTGCAAAATAAAAATTAACTGAAATCTTACTGAGCGCAGGACTACATTCATAAGCCCACTCATTAATCATGAACTAAAAATACCCAAAAAAATGTTATGAAAACTATTTAATTTAAATCTAAATTTCAGGTTTTGATATAAACCATTTGAGAGTTCCAAAAAATAAGAGCTAGTTGAATTGAAATGACATTGAATGGGGGATGAAATTCATCAGTCCACTAAATATAAGACTAAATCGACACCAACAAAAAATGCTACGGGCAGGTCATCAATCAATCAATTAACACAAGAGTCAATCAATCAATCAACAAAAGTCAATCAATCAATCAACAAAAGAGTCAATCAATCAATCAACAAAAGAGTCAATCAATCAATCAACCGAAGAGTCAATCAATCAATCAACTGAAGAGTCAATCAACTGAAAAGTCAATCAATCAACGGAAGAGAACTGTTGAAAACTTCTTCCAAAACTGCGGACGGAAATTCAGCGCCCTGATCTGTCGTCACTCATGTCGCCCGGTATGATGAGGGGGGCGATGTCAGGCGGGCAAGTCTATTCAATTGTTGGGCCAATTAACCATGCAGTCAAGCAACAAGTAAAGAAATGCCCGACGATGTGCCATTAATCAATCAATCAATGGAGCAGAGTATACGACAAAACAGTCGCAATTGAAAACTCCGATCGAAACCCCGCGACGGAATGTGCAGCCACTCACCTGGCGTGGAGATAAGTGAGCGAGATGAGTCTGAAAAATCAAGACCACGAGCCGAACTGCTACTATTCCGCGACACCGAGAGAGACGACTCCGACCGGCCGCTGTAATCGTACCCATTCTCCGTGTACCGTCCGTAGTGATCCAGCCCGTAACGGGACATATTCGGCATGGGCTGGTTCGGATCCCCATAAGCGCTGTAGCTTAACCTGGTAAAGGAAACAGAGAACATCCGTCAGAGAAGCGCGAAAACGGGCATGGGAGGCAAAAAAATGCTGAAGAGCTCGCAAAAACAATCCCTTTTCCTGGTGCTTACCCCGCCGCGTAGGTGAATCCCGTCTTCGCCTTCTCGTCCCTGTGAGAAAAAAAATAAATCAATTGAATTCGGGAGGTAGGCGTTGCTGCGAAAATAACTTACGAGGACATTTTTTTCTCACAATCCACAACAGTGAGAAAAGAAAAATTAATAAAAACTCCAAAACTCTAAAATTTCGCTGTTAAAATTCTCAAAAAAGTATGCAAGAGTAGTTCAGGAGAAAATAAAAATGTGAAAAAGAAGAAAAATCAGGTTGAAAGAAAGAGAAATTCAATTTCTGGCGGTTGAAGTTGTAAAAAAGATTTTTCAATTCTCGATTCAAGCTGCTTGCTGATGCAGCTGTCACAACGAAGGAACAAGTCACGTGTTGCACACAAGCGGCCAAAACCGTGCACTGATTTCGCTTGAACACCACCTGAGCCAGATAAGGTAGTTGGAGCTACTCCTACGTCCTTGTTGTGCTATATACGAGGAGCACGATCGGTTGAAGGCTTTGGCTATATGAGTGATGCAGATGCGTTCAGGGTGAAAAGTGACACGTGTTGTGGCTGCAGGACTAGGATGACAGCTCCTATTAGGCCGGTTCATTGTCACGTGTTTGCTTAAATAATGCGCACAGTCTGCGCTGGAGGTGTACACGCAAAAGTACTTTGCTACAGTTTCCGGGCAGAAAGGTCGTAAATCAAAACCGTTAACACATCTCGCGGGAAAGAAGTGTAAATTATTGCTTTGAAAGTATGTTTACTCGGCAAACAGGGCAAAGTAACGTGGACTTTGTTATCTGGAAAGGGAATAGGCTGATGAGCAAGGCGCCTACGGCGTAGGCTTTGAGCCTACTGCCCATTGGTCAAGGACCAGCTGGACTGCAGACTAGATAAACAAATACGACCAATGGTCTCTCCATAGAATTTATTACAGATAATCACAACTTACAAAAAACTATTTTAAACTAAATTTATTTTTTATTTCATTTAATGTTTTTATTTCGGTGATTTAATAATTAATAATATAATTATATCCCTGAAACCCCCGAAACTGAGACAATTTTATGCCATGTATGATGAGCTAATCACTCAGTTTTAAGCTGATTCACTTCCTTTGATGTCTCTGTGTATGTATGTGCATTGTAAACTTCTTAACAACAATGTGTGTTTCTAATTAACGACTTCATGTTTTTTCTACAGCTAAAAAAACGAGCTCTTCAACACGTTCCATCATCATTGCCATGCCGGTGAGGCGGCAGGTGCTTGTCAATTTGCGGCCCAGACAATGGAAAGAGCTGACGAAAAAAATGTCGCTAAACCGGTAACAAATTATATACAGCTACAGTACAGCACTATTTCACGCTAGGCAGAGAGGGCGAGCCACAACGGCGAATACGTAATCTTTTGTTAACGTATCATTAACTTTATCCCAGCATGCATGCTGCAATTGATTAGTCATCCCATCCCAACAGATCGACCAGAAGTAACTTGATTAGTCATCCCATCCCGACAGATCGACCAGAAGTAACTTGATTAGTCATCCCATCCCGACAGATCGATGAATGAGAAATCGACCGGAAGTAACGTTTCCACGGGATTATTATAATTCCTTTTGAATAAACGACCTCAATCAATCAATCCAGTGAGCATTTTCATAATCAATCAACTGGTGTTATTTAAATCAAGATTTTGAATTTAAATTAAACCAAATATCAGCACGTGACCAAATTCTACTTCTTAATAAAATGAAAAATGATTTAATTTAAAGTAAAAACGCTATTCGTCGGTATTTTAAATCAATTTCGAATTAAAATTACCGTCCATTTCAAATGGTTTTACAGTTAATAATTTAAAATAAAATCAAAATCAAAAAGGACTTTAAAATAAATATTGCAATACAATTTAATTTAAAAATACTATTTTGGGCAAATCTAAATCACTACTTAAATTAATCTTAATTCTAAAGAACACTACAATCAACGCACCAAAAATAAAAATGGATTCAACAATCACATGGAGACTAAGAAATAGCAATGCGTTTGTAGCACGACAGTAGTATCAGTTACGTAAGGGATTTATCGCTTTTTTTGTCGACGGTGAAATAAAAATTCAGGCTCATGTGCCAACACGGACTAATCGATCGTCCCTAAGAAGCCAGAGAGACCCCAAGTCCTTACAAAGCGCAGCTTCATCATTTTTAGAGGGGCCCAGACAACAATGCTGAGTCTCAAGAGTCCAGCTAATATATATTTCTCACTTACTAAGTACACAACAAATGGGAATAAAGTCAAGGGCGCTTTCGCCGACGACCAATTACTATAATATGCGAACCGATAAATCACACAAGCACCGAAGCGTGTTCTGAATTTTGATTGTCTCAATGTGAACAATAATTTTTTCTTCTTTAGAAAGTACCAGAGTAATGGTTAATCGATTGGCTGAAAATGTGGAGATTGATGAACGTCGAAAAAATTTCAGTGAAAGTTAGCGCTCTCGACGATTGATTGATTGTTTGATTGATTTCGGTAGGAAATCCGCCCAATTTCTCTTAAATACTATTAAACTGATAATAATTTTCAAAAAATTCTATCAGTTTACTTACGATTCACGAAGATGATTCCTCAAATACTGCACCGCCGATGAATTGACAAAACTATCCCTCGCTATCCGGAAGTCCCGCAGTACATCCACCGTTTTGACGTATCCTTCGGTGGACAAAATCCCCTCCGTCTGACTGGACCTATTCCACAGCTCCTCATCCTCCCACCGGTCGGCACGTGAAATTATCCCATCAGAAGCAACACCGGAAGATTGGCGAGATGACTCAGCTTCCCGCCTGAAACGGTGAAAACCGAGATATTAAGCAAGTCATCATTACGAAAAATCCTTATCTCCCATCACCTACCTCACCGAACTGGAAACCACATTTTCCACCACAACCGAACTAGTCGATATTTTCCCCGAAATCCGCGATAAACTGTGCGCCGTTTTCGCAGATTGGCGAGTTATCCTTCTCACAGCGGAATTTTCAGCCATTCCTTTAACAAGATGGTCGGAATAGGGAAGAGATTTACAAGCAAACTTCAACTATCGATTGATTGATTGACCGGAAGCAGCAGAGTGAATTAATAATCCCTCGTTATCTTTCGATCAAAGAATAAATCCAATGAATGAGTCAACTCCAATGAAGACGGGAGGCCTTTGACAACTTAAAGTTCCGTCAATGTGAGAGTGTCAGAGATAAGCGTGGAGCAGGTGAGTAATAATAAACGCAGAGAGAGGGATGTCTCCGCAAGGCGTCTTCGAGTAAAAAGATCATCATCGTCCGAGATGGATGCGTAAAAGAGATTGTTGACAAGCTAAATGCAGGAGCGGTGTGTCGGGTGCACTTGCCCAAAACGTGGATCTACCACTTTTCTGCTGCCATGGTGGGTGAGTGAGACACAGATGAATGAATGAGAAAATAATACGACGACACAAAAAAGTGGTTTGGCAATATAAGCACGTCATGCAAAAATGCAGACACGCCACTGTGCAATTAGCGAGTATGTGCACTATACAACGCGTGCGCACTGCACGCAATGAGACTGGCTGGAAGTTGGGACACTGCCGATGACTGACTTCGCGAGCGATTAATGATCCACCAATTTGACAGATCTCTGTCAGATATTTTCTCGGGCAACACAAAATTTTACCTAACTTGGAAGGATACATCGGACGTGTAAGTCTGATAAGACAGCAATAAAAAAATTTAGTGCAATGCTCGAATCAATTTGAAAGTTTGATGGCATGATAATGTTTTGAACTCGGACCACCATGTGGTCAAGTGACAAGGCGACCGGCACCCGCCGATCCTTCCCGAGACTAAACTCTACACAACACCCCAACAAACAATAACATGTGCGTCGGAATGTCAACAAAATCTAGACCGCAGACATTCCCCTCAACTTTACGAGACAAACACAGTGATGCTCGTCAAAAGCGACTCTTTCAGGGTAAACTAACGCGACACCTGAAGTCGATGGAGAGCGTATTCACGACTCCCCTGCGCCGTATTGAGCAACCATAAACGCGGCATATTAAAACGATAACAGATTTTGCGAGTCGCGAGGACTGCGAAATTGCCGTTTTACAGCGGACGGCAGCTGGATTAAGTCAGCCGAAGCAGCCATGGCAGAAGATCAAAAGATCACATCTGCGACACAGACACATCAACTGTGCTATAAACTGCGCACGGCAAGGAAGCCTTAACATTGCATACTCTACATGACACCCATTCATCGTTCGGGCAAGTGAGTGCCTGGAAATAAACAATTAGACGTATAAAACCATGATTGATGGCCTACGTGACGAACCATTCCGTTTGCAAACGGAGGGAGAGTTTATAAGGGCTGACATTGGCGTAATAGAGGGCGGTGCAGTATAATGCCGTGCCAGCCCGTCAAACGTGAGGCAGACGCATCATCAAACGTGTCGGATGAAAGAAATGTGAGCGAGCGTGAAGCTATCAATTGGGACGGACGATGTCCTACTGCTTCAGGTACCGCGAATGTTGGAGCGGTTTGCGCAGTTCCTCTAGTTCCTTCCGTGCAGACTGTAACGTTTGCCGGAACGATTCGGCTTCTGCGTCGAAATTAGATGCCATATCGCCAGGCATACTGCTTCCCTGAAACAGAAAAACGGGGCTCGTGCAAGCTGTGAAACACCGGTAGAAAATCAAATGCGGGTAGACAGACAGATAGACAGACAGACAGACAGACAGACAGACAGACAGACAGTAAACAAGCGGATAGAAAGACAGACAACGCGCAGACAGACAGGCAAATCCAGCAAACGAATACTGGTAGTCAGATAAACAGGCAGAGAGATAAACAGACAGGCGAGATCGACAGAGAGACAAGTATATAAGTTCTGAGAGAGAGATCTATGATAGTATAGAGGCAAACAGATAGACTGATAGACAGACTGACAGACAAAAAGACTGACAGACTGACAGACAGACAGACAGACAGACCGGTATATTTAGCCTGGCTTCATACCGCTGAGAGTTCCACAGAGAAGGCGGCTATCGTTACGTCACATCCGTGAATCTCCTCTGGCCCAATGGTCAATGACAACACAGCACTCATTTCTGGTGATACCCTGACTGGCCGAATCCACGGGCACCACGACAGATGTTCACGCCGACAGTCGAATCGGAATCCATCAGGGTTCGGGGAAGAGAACATGTCGGGATGAAAGTTGGCAGTCTCATTTTGCTGCAACACTGAGAGACGATCGACGGTGCAGAACTTGGAGTAGTCCACCTGTCGGCGACATTCGCGGCAGGCGAGACAATTCACGCCCTCATCGTTTCTGCAGCATGAAATACATAAGAGAGATTACATCAAAGGTCTACCCCCTCAATCAAAAGCAATAAATTCGCCTTATTTCCCTCTTACACAATATGTTCCCAGCCATGGAGAGCTATTGCAATACTGTTCGTAGCTAGTGTGGCATCGGTCAGGTCGGAGAAGTTGGAAATACAAGCAAGGGCATCTTTGGCGGTGACGACTTCGTCATACTCCGGAACGACTACGGGCAACTTTTCCCCCACTGGGAGGAGGGATTCCAGTCGTCCGGCGAAAAGCTCACGGAACGACCGCATGGTGAAATTGGCAAACTGGTTCACCAATGATGCTGAAAGCAAACAAATTAAAGACATTAAAAAGTCATCAGCATTCAATTTGATCGTCTGCCAGGTATTTATCTAACGTTGCGGCCACACATGAAGTGTCGAAGGCACGATGCGGTTGATCCATGAGCGACAGCGGTCAATCTTTAACCAACGAATGCATACAGTCAACGACAAGATTGAGTACACTGGAGGGTCCGGGGAATGGGCAAAAGAGGCGGGCCAGGGGTGGTTTTCAAAAAATCGAACAATCTACCACCTGATCACCCCCTGCTCCGCCCCTTTTGCTCATACCCCGGACCGTCCAGTGTACTCAACCACTTAACCACCCCCTGCTCCGCCCCTGTTGCTCATACCCCGGACCCCCCAGTGTACTCAACCACTTGGCCACCCCTTGCTCCGCCCCTTTTGCTCATACCCCGGACCCTCCAGTGTTACTCAACCACTTAGCCACCCCCTGCTCCGCCCCTTTTGCTCATACCCCGGACCCTTCAGTGTATTCAATCTTGTCGTTGATTGCATAACCACTTACCTCGTAAAAGCGGTCGTCGTGTGCACTTCTCATCGTGCCCAGGCTCCGACAACTTCGTGACAAATTCCGTAACCAGCCAAGAACCTGTAGAATCGCATAAAACACGAAGCCTATCATAAAAAAATAATTCTGCTTTATAAAATGTGTCTGTGAAATAAAATACTCTTAGGATGTACAGTTTATGGATTCATCACTGAATCTGAATAAATATTTTACCAATACAGTAATTGATTCAAAAGAAAAATATACGTCTTGGCAACTAAAGTAACAAGTTAAAATAAATATGAAAATATTATGTTATCATAATTTTTGGATTTCGATATACTGAATTATTAACATGGATTTGTTCTTTCAATGTTTTATATACTAAGTACAGTAAAAAAAGATACTATTATTTATACAAAATTAAACGCCCTTTTTCCAACCATATGAAATACGCATTAAATATAACTAAACAACACTATAATAATCACACGACAAATAATGTGCAGCTAAGAAGATAAAACCACAAACAAATTGAAAATATAAATAAATGTTCATTTATTTCCTCTAATCGTAAACAAATACGGAAATTTAAAAAATCAATCAATCAACAAATCAAGTGAAACAGACAAAGACTCGGCCAATCAATCAATCAACAGATCAAGTGAAACAGACAAAGACTCGGCCAATCAATCAATCAAATCAATTCAATTCAATTTATTTCTCCAGAAAACGCCAACGCCAGAAAACGCCAGTTTACTCACGCATAGTTTGGTCGGTTTTGGCCGTTCCGCCGAATATTTCGTGATAGGAAAATAGATCAAACGTGCAGGAGCGCTTGCAGACGCTGCAGCGAACAGTGCCGGGCTGCCAACACTCCCAGCCGCGAAGAGCGCAGGCGATCGGACTGAGGGGCCACGACATTTTCGCCCATTTATCCAACTGAAGAAAAATGAAGAAACATGAGGTGAAATCCAAATTGGGAACAAAAACGGCACAAACAGAGCAATTTTTACGGTGTATGTGTCCAAGAGATTGTAAAAATCATTCAGGGCGCTTCTTCGTTGTAGTTCTTCCAATGCGTCCAGGGTCACGGCGACAGAACTTCCCGATGGATGGTCCATGCTCGCTGTAAGGTAAAAACAATTTCTGATGCCCGGTGATAAAATTGAGCGAAGCGTAAAAAATACTAAAACGTTTCGAAATGGTTTTTTTGCTAGATCCAAAAATAATCCAATCAATCAATTCACCGCAACTGCGACTTGTTCCGTTGTTCAGGTAATTTATCAGACTTGTTCGAATGGCTTATTAGATCTGTTCGAGCGATTTATCGCCCTTTTCCATGCTTTGAGTAGAACCTGTTCGCGCGTAAACGACTCCCTAATGCTACACTACTGCCAGTTCGGTCGATTGATTGATTTCTTCAAACTCAAAAAGAATAAGACTTGTTCGAGGAGTGCTATTGCTTCATGACTGCATGTTCAGTCGATTAATTGATTTCCTCAGAGAATAGGACTTATACGTGCGGAAAATATCTAGGAAGGATTTCCAGAAAAACGTTTGCGTTGTACTCCAGCACAATTGTTTGTTTTTTTCGTATATTTGTTTTCGGTTACGCCAAAAAGCACTCCAGCCATTTCTCCACTGACGAATTGTGACGCTTCTTAGAGATGGTGAAAGAACCGCAATATTTCAACGTCAACTGCGAACGCACCAAAACCGTTGCTCCCACGGAGCATGTCAACCTCCTCGACCTGTTCGCTGCTAAGAAGCCCGTCACCATCTGCGCGCCCATGGTCGAATACTCCAGGTAAGAAGCAGTGGCAACGGTCTGCGGACGATTTCAATACGCCCGCTGGGAGTTTCGCCACGTCGACCTCGACGGAAGATTTTTACTTTTGAATCTGTAAAAAAATAAAGTTTCCGTTATTTATATTCTTTAACGGTTTCAATGCTTTCAACGTGTGAGAAATAAAAAAAACAAATGGTGATTTGAGATCTTTGTGTCCCGGCTTCGACGTCTTGGGATGGAAAAAGTAGAACGGTATTTTAAACCACGTCAATTTCAATCAACTCATCAATCAACCGGGAAAACTGTAGTTGACTTAATCAATCAATCAATCAATCGAGAAACACACAGGCGACTGTAGTTGACTTAATCAATCAATCAATCGAAAAAACGTACAGGCGACTGTAGTTGACTTAATCAATCAACTGATCGACGGATGTGAGTTTCAGGGTACGATTTCGCAACCTGACCAGGAGGTACGGTTGCGACATCGCGTATTCACCGATGATCATCGCGGAGGATTTCGCCGCCAATCGGATACAACGGATTCGCGAGTGGGAAACGGATGACGGTAAGGGTTTTCGACTCACCGGACCGGATAAAATGGTTTAACAGCGGATTCTCTTACTCTTCTTTTTTATGTTGTATGTTTTCGTACAGATGATAGGCCGTTAATTGTTCAGTTTGGCACTAAGGATCCGGTCGCCTATGCGGACGCTGCGGAAATTGTGTACCCGTAAGTGGAAATTGAGCGTGAATTTTTTGCTGGAATATACGAAGCAAAAGGGAATAACTTCCGTTTCGTCGTTGACAAGCGTTTTCCTTCTTTCAACTGAGTTTCGTTCGGCAGGTATTGCAACGGAGTGGATCTCAACTGCGGCTGTCCTCAAAAGTACGGTCGGTTTCCGTCTCCTCGACAACATTTTCTTTCTCTGATAAGGAAAGCGTTTTCTGCATATTTCCAGATGGGCTATCAAGCGCAAAGTGGGTTGTTGTCTCCTGAAACGACCGGAATTACTGCAGGACATGGTGCGACAGCTTCAAAATCGACTGCCGGATGCAAACTTCTCGAAGTCTGTGAAGATTCGATTGGATGAGGATCTGAGGTCAGTCGTATGCGTACAGAGAATGGAGATCAGACAGACAGACAGACAGACAGACAGACAGACAGACAAAGAGACAGACAGACAGACAGACAGACAGACAGACAGAGACAGGCAATTCGAAGGCAAGGTTACACGCATGCAAATCCTCAGTTTTGTCATTGTGATTTTACCGAGCCCTTGTTCTTCCAGAAAGTCTGTCGATCTCTGCCAAAAAGTTGAAGCAGCCGGAGTTTCGTGGATAGCCGTCCACGGCCGCAAGTCAAACGCCCTCGTTCTGCGCGATCACCCGGTAAACTATGAAGCTATTAAGCTGATCAAAGACTCTGTGGCGGTACCGGTTGTGGCGAACGGTGACGCCTTCACTCAAGCTGATGTCTTACGAATCGCCGAGGACACGGGAACTGACGGCATCATGGTGGCCAGAGGACTCTTACGGAATCCGACAATGTTTACCGGCACGGAAAAAACTTCTTTTGCTGTGATGCGTGAATGGGTAGGCCAGAAACCTCTCTGTCTGACTGCTTGTCTGCCTGATTGTTCTGCAAGGTTTTTTGTCGCTTTTCTGGGTCTTTGTGGTGGAATCTGTCTTCTTGCTATTGGTTTTGGCTGTCTGTTCTGCCTGACTCTCGCATCTGATCTAATGTATTTGTGAGACGGGATTTCGTTACGCAGATTGCGATGTTCGAAGGCGAGACTGACTACCTGGCGTGGTCGGAATGCCATCACCACCTGCTGCGGATGCTCCAACCGTACATCGCCAAAGAGGAACTTGGCGAATTCTCCGCGCTGGAAAAGCGCAAAGAACTGATCCTGGAATTCATCAGGCGAAAGCTGCCGGACTTTGACACGGATGAAGCCGTGAAGGTTGAAATTGCTGGCTGATGTGTCTGTCGGTGTGGTAACGTGCTTGAAGTTTTGTTGCTGACGGACCTTGCTTTCCTAAAGCCAAAAAGCACACGACTTTGTGTGGATTTTAACGGATTTTCTTTTTTGGGCGGTTGAGGTGTCCAACACTTTTGTCAATCCCAACGAGACAATTCAGTGCCCGTTTATGATGTTTTATTTTGATTGAAATGAGTGGAAAGAGCCACCGCCGATTCATTTATTCGGCAAAAAAGAATCGAATCGAAAGAATCGAAGATTTTTATTGGACTCAGACAGGCGTCCAGGTCATTGGTGAAATTGTTCTCCGAGATGAAACAATTCTAATTGACAATCTTTTTCACTGTTCATAACATCACAAAGTTATTTAAAAAAATCACAAAAAAATTGTAAATATCAGTAATAATTTTGTTATAAATAATAAGATCTAAACAAACGTGGTTTATTTATTTTGGAAATCTTCGATCGTAATGTTGAAACAAGTTGCAAATCTAAAGTAAAAAGCTTTACAAAGAATTCCAAAATAAAAATACTATTTTCTATGGAACGCCCGCCGTGTCAAAAGGTTTTCGAATTTTCGCTCAATGAAATAATTTTTGCTCAATAGTTTCATTGAGCAATAATTAATTTAAGCTCAAGGGTTTCATTGAGCAATAAATAATTTTATATAATTGCGCTATATTTGTACTGCCTCAACAAAACTCGTTTATAAGCACTAAGAAGTATGTCGTTACAAAACAAATTCAAGAGTATTTGAATGGTCAGCAAGAAATGGATAATGCGTTGCCCATTTGTGTTCTGATGGCCTCAACCGGAGTAGAAGCAGCCGAAAAAGCTGCCGCGAGAATATATAGCGCAGTACGCTTGCGACAATAGCTTAAAAATTTATGAAGGCATTGAGCAGAAACAGCGCAAAAAAATTTCAGAAGTGGTGGCAGAATGTACCGTTTGTGATTATCGACTAACGTAGCATGGTTGCCTGCTAAATGTTAGTCGCCATCGACGAGAAGTTATTCAAAGCTGATCCTGCCAGGCAGAAATTGGTTTTTGAAAACCTGTCAGTGGCTTTAATAGGGGATCATTTTTCAATTCCCCCCCCCCCCCAGTTTTGGACCTACCTTTATACGGTATATCGCCGCCTAATGCTGCACCGGATACGTTAACTGATCATCTTCTATATCGCAAGTTCAATTATGGAATGTTACTAATATAAATAAAATTTAAATAATGAATTTGGCATTTTATCACTAATTGTATAGTCTCTTTATATCATTATTATAGACCACACCTCTTTGCTTCTTTGCTTAGGCCCCTGTGTTTAAGTGAGTAGTGAAGATCCCTGGAAACATGCAAATCACGCCTCTGCGCCCCACTTTGAAACTATTGAGCTTAAACTAGTTATTGCTCAATGAAACTATTGAGCAAAAATTAATTGTTGCTCAATGAAACTATTGAGCATAAATTAATTGTTGCTCAATGAAACTATTGAGCAAAAACTAATTGTTGCTCAATGAAACTATTGAGCAAAAACTAATTGTGCTTAAATTATTTATTGCTCAATGAAACCCTTGAGCTTAAATTAATTATTGCTCAATGAAACTATTGAGCAAAAATTATTTCATTGAGCGAAAATTCGAAAACCTTTTGACACGGCGGGCGTTCCATAATTTTCTGTACAAAAATATTCATAATTTCTTACAAGGAATTTTCTTTCGTGATAATCCGTTTTAATGAAACTAAAAAGGTACTAAATAAGCAAAAATGTTACAAATTTTAAAAAGTAAAACGAGTAGTCAACTGAAAAATTAATTAATTATTTAGTGTATATTACTACGTTATTCAGTTTCATAAAAAAAAAACATAAATTTTGTGTGTAGAATTTTTTTTCACAATAACCCGTTTTCACGAAAGTAACAAGTGCAGTAAAAATAAAATAATAAAAAACCTTAAAATAAAAATAAATAAAATAAAAAACCTGAAAAAATAAAAATAAAAATGAAAAACCATAACTCGTTAACGCCCATTGATGTCTAATACTGTACTCACGCGATGGCTTCGCGCACTGCAAGAGCATTACTTCGTCATCCTAGCCCGAAGTGCACGTAAGCTCATGCGCGGATCCATAGGTCTAAGTTTACGGTGAGTCTAGTTCTACTGCGCGAAGCTACCGCGTGAGTACAATAACGACAGAGCGATCTCCGAATTTTCACGCAAAGATGGTTGAATGATTTCCCGAAACTGAACTGATTTTGAAAGTTCTGAAGTTATTGATTGATTGATTGATGTTTTCATCAAAATGTAGTCTGATTGATTGATTGATTGATTGATTGATGTTTTTATCAAATGTGGTGTGATTGATTGATTGATGTTTTCACCAAGTGTGGTGTGAATCAGGGCGAGAAACAATTTCATCGGCGGATTTTTGTCTCACCGGACGGTGGAAAGTAGTCAGCTAAAAAAGTGCAATTTCTTTCTTAAGTGAATGAAAATACGCAAGGAAAAAATACTTTAGGCCTTCGAATCGGGTCCGATCTGATACCGGAGGTTAATTGATAAACAGAAAATCGAACAACTGTACTGCCGCGATTAAACCGGTCAGTTTAGCCTCTTCCCTCCGTACTAAGCGTGTGATGACGTCGCACACTCAACCAAATGAGCAGGCCCGGGGGTGATAATGTCTTGGCCGGGCAAAAAAGTGACCGGTTTAATTGCGGCAGTACAGTACTCATTTTCAGAAGGAAATTCGTAATTTTTTATACAGAATATTATTCCATAAGAACACGTTTTCGTAGAGCCCCTGACATATACTCTACACACTCCACGTATTTTAAGGTGTTATTATTGGGTGTATTATCGTTTTCCCGCGTATCCGTAAAGGCCTCCACCATAAAGACCGTTCCCGTAGACCGACAAGGGATTATACAGCGAGTTTCCGTAAGCCCAATTGACATTCGCCTGCTGACCGCCGTACAGCCCGCTGTTGTAGGTGGCGTAGAGCCCGCCCGGACCGCCGTAGCCGCCGTAGACGGAAAAGGGATTATACAGGCCGTCTCCGGTCCCGCCGATCCCGTAGCCGCCTGCCGTCCCGCCGAATCCGCCGAATCCGCCGGTTCCGAGTCCCCCGTAGGCGCCACCACCCGCTCCGCCGAAAGTGTAGGGACCGTAATACTGACCGTTAATGCCGCTGACCGCAAGGATCATCGCCAAGAGGACGGAGATTATTCGGAAGCCCATGTCGAAGTTGCACGACTAATAACAGTAATCAGGTTAATATAAGAGTGATGACACCGGGATCATAACCGTCGCTGGTGATCACATCATTAGATGGGAATAAAAAGAAGAACAGAAGTTGAGGAGAAAATGCAGCAATAATCGAGTTAAGTTCAGCGCTTTGAAGTGATTAGATTTTTGTTGATCGATGGGGAAAAGGTGCAAGGAAGAAGTAAGCGATGGAAACTTAACTGCAAACACACACGCACACACACACACACACATGATCGACGGCACACGCCTCGCTGAGCGTTTTCTTGGCAGCCGGAAGTGGTATCTTTTTCGCATCTACAACTTCTGTTTTTCCTTGATGTGTTTGTATGGCTGGCATGGGAAAGTGAAAACACAGCGGGGAGGTCGCGAGACTACCTTACTGTCTAGCTGGCTGCTTGCCTGCTTGCCTGCTTGCCTGCTTGCCTGCTTGCCTGCTTGCCTGCTTGCCTGCTTGCCTGCTTGCCTGCTTGCCTGCTTGCCTGCTTGCCTGCTTGCCTGGGTCATGCAGGGCAGAACGCACATTTCCGTTCCAGGCTCGGCGGTCGTTCGTTCGCTCGTTCGTTCATGGTGTACGAGAAATAAGGAACCGTCCGTCCCGCATATGAAATTCCAAGACAACTTATATAAACCCATATATAGAAAATACGCGCCCAAAAACGCTCAAAAACGCCGTATAAATGTCCACAGAGCAAGTTTTTGCGATTTTTCATTGCTAAACAAGCTGTTATTTAAAAATTTGAAATTATTGATTTTTCTTGGTCAATAATCCGCAAAACATTGAAGCAATTGATTTGTTAACTTTTTATAGTCTTCACAATCAGATCAGCTTTCTGCGCGAAATTTACTCACACATTTACAGTGGACAATCGTCAAGTAAAAACATACAAATTACTTTTAAACATACAAATTTGCCAATTGGCACATTTATATGTTATTTTACGTCATGTTACTTTTGTGGTATTTTTATTTTATTTGTCTATGCTACTTTAATGAAATTTTTATTTCTTATTTTCGTACGTTATGTTTGGCATGAATTAAGTCATCCCGAACACTTATCTTACCTTCTTACCTTACCTCACTTCTAACCTTAATTAAATAAAAATAACATTGGAACAGTATTTCGGCATGACAAAAGCAAGTACCATCTGCACAAATATCACCGCTAGATGAGGCTTCTTCTTCTCATTTGGTTTATCATTTCATGCATTGCGTGCCATTATTTATTTATTTTCATTTCACTCATGCTGTAAAACGTGGCGGCAATTATATATCAGTACAGTGTGTCGTGCTATATACACACTTGCTTTTATACACATGTCCAAGTTAAAGCCACCCTTTAAATTTTGGCCCAGCAAAATACGGGGGGGGGGGTCCGAGTTCGAGCCAGTTCCAGCTACCGCGTGCTGCTACTTTTCAACGATTGATTGATTAGTGATTGAACTCCCCCAACCAGAGGAGAACAGAATGGAGTAAAATCAGAAAAAAAACATATTAATACATAAAATTTAACTTTGGTTGGCGTGACAGGTCTTGGCTTACTAGACTGGGGCATTTTAGACATCGAAAAACACTCGATCAAGAAACACTCGATCAAGAAATCAATCAAGGACGCTTGACTGGCAAAAGATAAATTTGCTCAATCAATTGATCGATTGATCGATCGCATTGGCTGGAATTGGTTCGAACTCGGACCCCTATTTTGCTGGGCCATAGCTTAAAGGGTGGCTTTAACTTGGGCATTAAAAGCAAGTGCTATGGCAATTAGACAAGCTGCAGGTCATCCAAGCGGATTTGCGAGCTATTCCAGCGGACGTCGGGCGGGGCGAGGAGCGGAGAAAAACTGACCGCCGTGACGACGACAAACACCGTCAAACACACACCAAACAGGCTCATCTTGAGGAACTGCGCGATGGCGGACCAGTCCTCGCTGTAATCTTCTTCTCCTTCTCCACGCACATCTGTGGCCTCGTTGAATGTCATGGTCTTCTTTTTAGCACCGATTTCACACAGCGTAAAGAACCGCGCGGATGCGGCCAGCCAGATCGGTGGTCGTGTGTTACGTTTCCGGATGAATTCTAGGATGGGCATGCTGAGCAGCAGTGTGAGGAGGAGGAGGAGCCCATGCGCGACAAAAAGCGCTACAATGAAGTGAACAAATATGTTGTAAAAACAAATAAGAGTGCACAATGTCTAGAAGCATTCGTTGCGATCTGATTGAGATATAATTATACACAACCTGCACGTAAAATCTCTATGCCAGCGCATATTTTCGGATACAGTAAGTGACAGAATTTACTCTAACGGAGAGTCCCGGAATGGCCAAAAAGGGGCGGGGCAGGGGTAATACTTGATCAGTCAATCAATCAATCAACGGAGCTCCGGAGCAATCGGAGCGGAGTTGATTGGTTGATTGTTCAATCATTACCCCTGCCCCACCCCTTTTACCCCATATTATATAATTAATTTTATATAATATTATCAAGTATATGTATGATGTTACCTTGTATTACAATTAAAAAGAATTATAGTTGAAAAGAATGATGTGTTCTCCTAAGAAGGAAAGGTAAATCTCACCGAAGACTGGGGTTTTCGTGGATGCCGGAATCATTTGGACGAGCGCAGCGTGAAAACTCGCCAGAAAAATGATCTCCATTAAAATGGCAATAGTGTTGACGTTGGGGTCGCTGGTGGTGGCGTAGAAGAGTCCGCCGAGCAGGAGGACGACAACCGGCGCGGAAAGGACCGCCAAGAGGAAGTTATTCGCGCGACGTTCAAAGTACAGCCGGACCCACGGCAGCGATTCGCCAAAGATCCTGCGAAGGTTACGGTTCTTCTCCGGCACCATGAACTGCCCGCCCTTGGCCAAGCGCCACTTGTGGTGCTCCACAAACGGCTGCAGGTAGATGGAGCTGGTGTGCAGGTACAGCTGCACTTCGTCTTCGTTGAAGTGCGGGGTCCCTGCAACGACGATATTATACTGCGAGAGAAAAAAAACGAACAAAAAAACGAAAACAGAAAATAATGGAAACATACTTTATATATATGTATATAAATT
>LRSR01001808.1:0-21737 GCA_001579985.1 Hypsibius dujardini | reverse complement strand
TGTCTGTCTGTCTGTCTGTCTGTCTGACTGTCTGTCTGGCTGTCTGGCTGTCTGCCTTTCCACGTCAGTGTGGTGCCATTCACTAACCAGAGTGGCCGTTGTCTAGTATGGTCCACGTATTGTCCACCGGATGCTCGTGATAGTTGCTAAAGCGTAGGGGTTTGAGCGTCGGGTCGAGCTGAACAACACTCCTGTTTATCGATATTGGCGACTGAAATGTGCCTTTACAGGAGGGATAATCCTTCTCCCATGCTGTCGGTGGTTCCTCTAGTTTCGTCAAAAATAGTTGTTCAGTGAGCCAAATAAAACGAGACAGGAAAAGAAGGCTTCTATTGGTTGAAAAAGTGCGGTCGGTCATACCGTCTATGAGGTCTTTGTAACCCCAGTGAAGATGGTGTCCCGTTTTGGCGTCTGCTAGAGCTTTCATAGGAGGCGCCACGGGAACTCCTTTGAATCAGAATCAGAATCAGAAAGAACGAGAAATAAAATTTATAAATTTTCTGTTAAAACCGAAAGTTTTCATGAAAAAATCATACCGCCAGGTTTCAGGAACACTCCCGCTTCGATTCCCGAGACGAGCAAGATAAGAGTGCCACAGGTCCAGTACATCTTTTTACAACGAAAGTGGAGTACTATAACAAGGGTGGGTTCTTGTGCTGATGGTTAACCGCAAGCAAGTCGCGATATTGTTAAAGCATGAAAAGTACCAGCCGTGTTTGTGTGTTCTTTTTGTGTGAGACGAGAGGATCGTTAAAAGCGGAAATACAATTGCAAACGCCAAGAAGCTCGAAATTGTCAATTAAGCGGCCACTGAGCTGTTCAAAGTTTTCCGCTCAACTGTCACAATTTTGATTATTAATCATTTCCCGATTTTACTGTTACTGCTTTTACTGTAGTATGTGAAATTAATGAATAGCTGGAATAATCGTGGTGAGTTCATCATACCGCACGCAACGGCAGGCAGTTGTAATCAGGGCTCGTTTAGGGTTCTTACCAGTCGGAACGTGGACCCCTCACGATAGGGCTAGGGGGTGGGCAAAGGTGAAAAATGCATTTTGTCAAAATTGACTAGCAAATTCGGCATATTGTTCCAGATTATTTTGAAACTTCTGGGGGTCTGGGGATCTGATTTCCAAGAGCCCCCCCCCCCTGGGACGTGAAAACATTAAAAAATGTCAGTACTTCGTTTGAATTTGAGTTTTGTCGGGGTCCAGTATACGCTAGCTTATTATGGGTGAATACAAATGAGAGGTTCAAATTAGTAAAGAACAGTCGAAATTTAATGGAAATGATGGTTTTAATGGATGAGTTTTTGAAATATTTTCAAATCCCATGGGCGCCCCTGGAAATCAGATCTCCACATTCCCATTAGTTTCAAAATGAGCGGGGACAAGGGACCGAATTTCGGGCTCAGTCTTGAAAAGCATCATTCTGTCCATTTGCGCATCCTTGGCTCTACCATGAAGGGTCCTGGTTCCGACTCTAAACGAGCCTCTAATTGGAGTCATAAATATATGTATGTACCGGTCTGTATCTCTTGTTGGATGCTTTTAGCAAATGAATGTGCGGTTTCATCTTCCCACACGTGCGATTTGATTAACGAATATTTGAATTTTATAACGTTTCTTATGACACACATGCCTGGAAGTTTGAGTTAAGTGATCGATCGCTAGAGAAACGTTGGATCGACCATAATGTGAAACAAGCACTTCTTTTTAGTTCAAATTTCGCTACGATTATAGCAAAAAAGTGTTCCTGTTCTAGAGATGGAAGGATCGAACACGTGCGCTGGTAGCTGTTTTGTGCCGTAGCGCGAAATTTCCCTCAATGACAGTGAAATGGTTAAAGTCCTAAAATGAATAAAACCATTCTTTGAACTGTTGATTTATTTAAAATCGCATAATCATCTTTTACATTTGTATGAGAGAGAACTTTTTCATGAAATTACGAGATTTGATTTTATTTAAAAAAAAGCTTCAATTGGCCAATTGAAAAATCTGCAAAATTTTCAGTTCAGATGTGCCTGACACGAAGGCAAAAGTGAGACAAAATCCTAATTTTAACTAATAAAAGGAAAGAGTCCAACGCGAGGAGACATCGCGAAGCATTCCTTTCAGCTGCCAGCCTGAACTTGTCCTAGGATACTGGGAAGGAGGCATTTTGTTGTGCCGTTTCTTATGACTGCGAATTCCGATAATACACCTGGAAGTATTGTGACCGTAATTCCTCATTCCTACATGGAATTTAGGGGGCAATTTCAGCTCTGAGGTTGAGGGTGAGAGGGGTCGGTCAACAATCGACAAATGCGAATAGACCAATCACATAACTTGCTTTTGACGCTCACGGCTCAACATTTCGCTTGCTCGCTGATACCTTTTTATACCCTTTTTTTACAGATTCACACTTTATAGTGTATAAAATACGTCTTGCTCTTACGGATTGACCAATAGCAAAATATGAAGTCAAAGGCATGATTTAAAAGCCGGTCGTTATCGTTTTTTTTATTGTCGACAAAAGTTGGCATTTGCCAATCTCAATCATTTGTTACTATCTTCACAAAAATGTATATAATGTTCGTAGTGTCTAAGAAACGTTAACGACTCATTTCTAAATGTTATGTCTCATACAATGCAGCTGTGAAATGTTAAGTGGATTAGGATAAAAATGTGCTGAGTAGGTCCGCCCAAGTTTTCGGCACCTCCGAACGCCGTTTTGGTTCAGGAAAGTGAATTTGCAACCGGAAAACGCGCATCGGCATGACTGATTCCCTGTCCCAAGAATAAAGGATGTAAATAAATTCTGAACGTTTTTGGTCTGGGCAAGTAAACGCAGATTTGGCTCAGTTGCTATCCAAATCAAATTCCTCGCAGCACAAACTCAACCCGTTCCCATATTCGTTTTCCTAACCTTATTAGAAATAAAAATTAAGTCATTAATAATAAGAATAAATACAAGACTACAGTAAATAATAGCGAAAGTGCGGCTGTCATTAAAATATGTAAAAACAGTCTGTAAAAATAAAGGCCTGAGCGAGTAAGCAAATGTTGAGCCGTGCGCGTCAAAACTAAGGCCTCTAATTGGTCTATTCGCATTTATCGATTGCTGACAGCATGGTTCCCTTAAAGATCAACCAAATGCAATCAGCGAATTTCCGAAATTTACTGATAAAATGTCCATGACTGTTTCGGTGGATCACTTCTTTAAACTCCTTCATCAAAACGTTTTGATTTCGTTGATGGATGGCAACCGTAGAAGACCGCGATCTCGCTAATACTGAGAGGTGTGAATAGACCAATCACAAGAGTTGGTTTTGACATGCATGGCTCAAATCTCGCTTGCTCGCTAATACCTGTCGGATGCCCTTTTTTGACAGCCTTTTTCTTACACGTTTTACTGACGGATGCACTATCTCTAACATAACAGAAATACAGTAATTAACTGGAGCTAGTTTTGAAGTTTAAGAGTATTTTGAGATTAGACTATTTCAGAATGGACGTGGGCTAGATGGCCTCTATAGTGTGCTGATCGAATGCGTTGAACATTAACTTACTCAAGGCTGTATATCCAGTTTAACTAACCATCCCCTCAGTGGCGGATTGATGGCGGCTTGGGTGGGGGAAGTTTGCTAGAACCCTTCAGTCTCGCGGGGGGGGGGCGCAAACCTTAACATGTACACTGCTGTAAACGCCCCCCCCCCAAGGGCAAAGTCATTTTGGACGAAGGAGCCGGTCAGCCCAGAGGCCAATCCTCCACTGAACGTGTCATTTTTCAGTTGTTACTTTCGCCCACTAATACGCCCACACTTCGAAGCATACTGTCCATCGTGTACCGGAAAATTTATCTCGATAGCGAAAGTGCAATCGAACCCCCCCCCCATATTGGGTCCTGCAACGAGGAGGCCGAAAAAGCTTGTTTTCCATAACAAAACATTCAGTCGTACATGCGGTGGATGCATGTCAAAAGGTATAAATACGAAATTGTGATGCGACAGACTCTTGTGAATCCGTTGGTGCCTGCGCAATTGAGAGTCGGTCAAGAGGCCGGTCCCACAGTCGGGGTAGTCGCACTTAAATTATGATGCCGTATTTGCAGCGATATGGGAACGTCAAGCGATGCCGCGACATTTCCCTCGACTCTTAACTTGAGACGTATTTCAGATGCCGAATTCAAATTGATTCCACTTTTAAATTTTAGAAGTAGAGTTACATTTATGATGGTTTACGAAACTTATTTTGCCCTTGATGCTCTAATAACTTTTTTTGGCTGAATTTCAAAAGAAAGGTTGGAAAAACAATGGGAGATTCCAGTTTCGCTGATTCTGACTGTAAAAAAAATCAATTTTCAGAAGAAAAAAATTTGATAATTTTTGAATTAATCGCTCTCAAAATTCAATTTGAAATCGATTGGCATTGGCAGAATTATTTTTGGGTATGAAGGGGCGGGGCTGTGGGGCATTTCTGCAATTCCACTCGTAATTTCCTGTCAGTCCCAAAAATGTCCTGTCGCTCCAGCCTCTGAAATCCGAAAGAGATTCCACTAACGCCAACCGATTCTAAATTGAAATTTGATAGAGAAAGTGTCCAAAATCACCAAATAAAATCGTTTCTGAAAAGGGACGTTTTTACATTTAAATTCAGGGAAACTGGAATCTTCCATTGTTCTCCCAACTTTGAAATTCTGGCAAAAAAATGTATTTGAAAATAAATTTTGACAACCACCATAAATATGGATTTATTAATAAAACTTAAAGTGGAGTCAATTTGATTTGGCATCTGAAATACTTTCCAAGTTCGAGGAGTCAATATTCTGTTCATTTTGTGTTCTCTTGAGCGTGCGCAATTCAATTCGGACTAGTGTCGTTTAGATCTTTTTAATATGTCATTTAACCCGTTAACGTCCACTACCAGATCCGAATTGTTTTCCGGTCCCAAAGTATTTTTCCTTGATTCAGCTTTATCCAATTAAAATAACTAATTAAAAATTTTTTTGGATGACTTTGGAAAATTTCGGGTTTTTTTACTTGACCACTGTCGACTGCGGGTCTGCGAATCCAATTTTTGCTGGAAAGAGTGCCTGGAGCTTATGGGCATAATATTTAATTATCAAATTAATAAATCAATCGAAAAATTTCATGGCAACCCGTTTTGGTAATTTTTTAGCGAAATTTTGGGTATATTTATTGACCACTGGCTATGCACTGACCATTGATCTGATGGAAATGAATTTTTTTGTAGACAGTTTGAATAGGCCCAATCTAATAAATGCAAAAAGACTCATATTTTTAATAAATTGGGTCATTCGATAGCTGTCGGAGACCTCAGCGACCCAAAGTTGACTAAAACCTGATAATTTGTCTCGATAGTTATTCACTAAACCTGAAATAAATAATTTCTAATATTTTAGTATCTGAAGTTTCAAAATTAATTAAGTTTTTTGAAACCGGTCGAACGGTCTTGGAATAAAAAATGAGAGGTCGCTCTGTCGACATTTGTACTGCAATGGACGTTAACGGGTTAAACTGTCGAAAAACAGGCATTTTGTTTTTGGTCAAACTATTCGGCCGAATTTTTTCCGGCTGCATGGGTAAGCCACTATTTGGCCTGCTCGGCCGAAATTTTTTTACAATGTGGGACCACCTGTCACTTTCGAAGCAGATTATTGGACTTGGTGAAATTACAGTGAAAAATGCACAGAGGCCGCAGGTACCTAGGAGTATATACCAGTTCCAAGGAAACTGATGGCGAGATCTCAAGGACGAAAACCCACGCGGTCGAGATTTATAGAGTGTTCCAATTATCTTTCATAGTACTTCCACAACGTTTCGCCTGCTCAATGAAGACGAGAAAAACTTTCCAAAACTGGGAGAGTTAAAGCAGTTTTGGGATGACTGATGTAGGAAGACAAGTCTGGTCTTCCGCGTTGGCAAACAGTCTAAAAAGTTTAATCAGCTATCGGAATCAGCCGCGTATGACACTCTTCGCTACAGTGTAAAGTTGAGAGAAAGCCGGCTAAGTGATTTGTCTGTATTACTGTTAAAAAAACGGCTAAACAGTGGTTAGCCTATTCAACCGTGAAAGTCCGGCTGGATAGTGACTTAAGGCTGCTTATCCGAAGAAAACCTGGCTGGATAGTGACTTGGCTCTTCAGTCGGAGAAACTCCGGCCGAATAGCCAGTTCCTTCATTTTTAGTATATCCAGTAAAGTACTTAGCAGAAACTCTTGACCGTTAGGTCAGAGTGGCCTGAAAAGTTTTCCGGTGTACTTTCCACATTATTCAGGCTATCTTTTCCCAAAACGTTTCACAGACTTTTTGAGACTCCAATCATTTGAGGTCAAATACAATATGATAAAGCATAAACAAAATTCGCATGCGGCCTGTTTTTTTTCCTCTGGCAGCTATTTCAATTAATAAAACATAAATCCAATGTATCCCTTCGCCTAAATTCACAAACACTTGAAACAACGTTCGATCAATCCAGTCAATTTCGTATTGCCTTTACTGCGTGCGACAATAAAGCGGAAGTGGACATAATTACCGAGTATGTGAACTCCCCTTGTGTTTATTGTCAAATGGCTCCTTTGTTTAGCCACGTAGGAGCAGTCCGTCGCCCTGCAGCCAAACGGCTTCTCCCCTAGAAATACTCCGACCAGGTTACACTCTGCTGCACAGATTTGTGTATTGTCGGACAGAGACATAACGGAAGGGGGGGGGCACTGGGGCAAGTCCCCCCAACTCATTTGGACCGGTGCAGGCGGAACATTCCGTGATGCTTCTGCGCGGGTGTCCCCCCCCCCATTATTTTGGGCCGGAGTCGGGAGGAGGGGGGGGGGACACCCGCGCAGAAGCATCACGGATAGCAGGCATATTATTTTCCGATTTTTATATGTCTCCAACAACGAATTTACTTATAAAACATGAAAAAATTGTCATCGACCTCTGCTGTCTTCGTCTGCCCAAAAGAATCAATTCTGAAGAAACCTTTTGGAGTAATGCATGATATCCTTACGAGTTTTGCACGGTCCGAAAACATTTTTGGGGCCTTTGTCGGACTTTATTTGGGTCTTAATTGTTAAACATTTGGTGCTCTTAAGCATCCTTTATTTTGACCGCATGACAAATTTTGTTCATACGCGGAAAAGGGGCAAATTTATACTGCTACGACTAAATTGTACCACATTATCCAAAAATTATGGAAAATGCTTTGTGATCATTAGATCTTCAACTGAAAAAAAAAATAGCAAAAATATTATGAGCATTGCAAGAGCTCCATTTAAAGAAGCGCCAAAACGGGAAAAATCAACAGCAGCAAGAGCGATTGATACCAAGCAAACGCTTTGGGTTGGATCACTACATGGATTGAATCAGTCGAGTGGCGGAGGGCGCCACGAGTGTAAATTGTAAACAACACTCATTCAGCTTCACACGCACGGCCTGCGGAGCCCTCCGCCACCCGACTGATTCAACCCATGTAGTGATTCAACCCAAAGCGCCCTCCGCCACCTGACTGATTCAACCCATGTAGTGATTCAACCCAAAGCGCCCTCCGCCACCCGACTGATTCAACCCATGTAGTGATTCAACCCAAAGCGTTTGCCTGGTATCCAGCTGAGTCCAGTAAAAAAGAATCTACGTCGTCGAACGGCCTGTTCAAACGGGAATCAGGATAAAGAACTCATTTATGACCGAAAAATGTCATTCCCGTACTCGATATTTACCTATTTTGATTGTGGCGTCTTCCTCCGTTACAAAACATAAGGATAAAATCAAATCAAACGAAACTACAAAATATTTCAAGTTTTTGGAAAACCGTTGGCGTCTCGCGCCTGTACATTGCGCAAAGTGCATGCACGATTTACGAGTGCATGCGCACTGCGCACTGCGCGTTTCGCAGGATCTTTTTGATTTAAATAAGATTCGGGGAACGAATTACGACTCCAAATTACTTAATTTTTACCCTTTGCTGTATTAAAAAGTCGCAACTTTGTCTTACGGTCAAAATGGAGGGCAAAAAAGGGATTTTTAAGTCTGTTGATGTATTAATAAAAACGGTTAGTTAAGTTATAAAACTGGTAACAAGGTCGACCGCGCTAGACTCTCGGACATGAACTCTCGCACCAAGCTCGGACTTGATCTCGACCGCGACCGCGACCCACACGCATTTCGCGGTCACCGAAAAGCCCCCGTACGTTTTCGTTCGAACCGCCACACAAATAGCAGAAAGAGAGAGAAAGATCGACCTTGCAAAAGTGTGCTCGAAAGTGTGCTCGAAATTTTAGATCAATTATTTTCTCTCAGCTAATTGCCACACTAAAAGCTAAAAATCCGCCTCGCTTTCCTTGCGGCAACGTTAAAAAATAAATAACCATTCGACAGTCGACGATTTTTCTCTCACGCACCCTTTAACTTTCCAGCAACCGCGCTTTGACTTCTGCAGGTTCTCGCTCTCAAGCTCGTTCGCTCGTGAAATACTTTTATCAACTCGACGAGAAGGGACCGCGATTTTTCATAAGCGGATGAAGAGACGGATAATTGATGAAACACCTTTTAGGACACTCGAAGAGAACGCTCCGTGGCGCCATAAAGAGACGTGAAAGTGAGACAGACACGCTGTTTGTTTGTGAAATGCAAAAGAATACAGCGAAACTTCGACAGACAATAAGTGAAATAAGCTTCGGCATTTTTTTCTGGGTCAAGCAACAAAAAGTGCGACCGCGACGTCACATTGCGCAGAAATTTATTTTGCTGTCTTTGTAACTTCGGAATGATTATGGAAATTGCGAAAAAAATGCTCCAGCGAACGAAGTTTTTGTTTTGCTTATTCATCAGAAATGAATTCAGTGATGCGATGAGCCTCAACAAAAGCGATAAAAAAAACAGCGAAATTAATTAGCTAGCTTAAGACACATTTAAACCAAATCAGTTTAAAGTTTTAAAATTTTTAATTATTTAATTAAATTATTTTGAATAAATGTAAGTGAATTAATTCAAAAGTCGGATGAATTAAAATAATTATTCTGTCGAACAATTTTATCAAAAAGATATCTTTTACATAATTGAGTCTTTGAGCCAGAAAGTAGATGCTAAAAAATGTTCAAAGCCGAGTTTGTTATTATTTTGCCTCAAACAAATTTCATCGCTTAAAATATTTGTCAAACAAAGTTTAAATAAATCTGAAATGAAATCCGTGAAAAAAAATTATTTTACGTAACTGATTCTCGAGCGACAAAATTAAATCCAGTAGCATTTTCAATGCCAAGGTTTTCTTTGTAATAATTAAAAAACCTACCGCTAAAAAAATTCTCAGATATGTCTCATTTTCACAGAATTCTCTTGAGTGCCTAGACAAAATAAGACCGCCGAAAAGCCGGGCAGGAGAACCAGGGTTTCCGATCATCCGCCGGAAGGGTGAAAATCTTGAATTATCACCAGCCTTGTCAGATTAATTAAGCCCGTAAAATTGAATAGATTGGAAGAGAACTTTTCCATGACACTTTCCCAACTCATTCCTATCGATCATCAGTTTTCCTTAGAAGTAAAACGGCTGTGTAAATCTGCCCACTCACGCCGGACAGACAGACAGACAAACAAACACACACAGACAGACACACACACACACACACACAGACCCACACACACACACACACACACACACACACACACACACACACACACACACACAGATACACACACACAGACACACAGACAAACAGACAAACAGACAGACAAACAGACAGACAGACAGACAGGCAGACTCACAGACACACAGACAGACAAACAGACAAACAGACACACAGACACACAGACATACAGACAGACAAACAGACAGACAGACAGATAGACGAAAAACAGGTCTAATTGTGCCGAAGAACGCTTGCAGCCTAGCATCCGCATTACAAGCAGGATAATTTCAACCGGCTCCAAGGAAAATTATTATGCAATCAAATTATTCGGTGACTGACAAGAAGAAACCTCTAAGAAACACATAAGACAAACTGGGGCAATCCAGCACGAAAAGTGAAGCACACGTAATCGGAGAGTGATAAACATGTCAAATTGTCGGGCCACTTTAAAATTCTTGAACCTTTTTTCAATGCCAAGTATGCGAATGTGTCTGTGGAAAAACGCACCCACGTAACAGCTGTTAGTATAAGCGTGCTACTTAGCGGAATAACTGACACTCATCGGCAGACATAAATTGTTATCGTGTTAATAAGAACTGTAGAGTCTCGACCATTTGGTGCCAGTTTATAATGACCCCCGTGTATTATGACTGCAGGGTAGCACAGTGTGTGCAGGCATAATAAACGGGTGGGTCTAAAAATTAGCACCAAATGGTCGAGACTCTAGAAGTAAGAGGATCAATGTCCTTCCGGGTTGTCGTTAAGTCGCCTGCACGCAAAAAAAGTCTTCATCACATGTCTGGATTAAATACTCATCTCTCTCTTTTTCTTTCTCTGCGCGTGACAAAAGAAAAAAAAGAACCAGGAAGCAGACACACACACACGCACAGAACCAGAACACAATTTTATTTCATTTAATTATTTTATTCCTCCAAGGGGAACTTCGTCTGGAATCCAGTTGAGCCGGTCAAGCAAAAACCGTTTCGGAAAACAATCGGGGGAAAAAAGTGTTGTCGCTGTGTGTACACCGCACAGACACCGCAGGCAGTTAAATGCCTGCCTGTCTGTCTGTCTGTCTGTCTGTCTGTCTTTTTCATTGACACATCCATTACACATATTTATAATTACGAAATGTATTTTCCGTCCTCATCAGTCGTCGTCGTTGAGTGAGGACTGCCTGGCGCGCGCACTCTGACTAATCAGCCGGACTAAGTGAAAGTGAAGGCAAGACACGAGAGAGAGACACACACACACAGAGAACGAGGCAAGAGAAAGTGAAAGCAAAAAAAGCAGGTATATAAATGTGTCCGTTCGTCAGTCTCATAATATTTAATTTTCAGGTGCCGCGGAAATTCTTTCTTACACTGCGGACTGCTTTGTAAATTTAGTTTGCGCTGCTTTGGTTCGCCGTCCCGGAAAATGTTCGCTCAGGTCTTCGCGCTAGGTGAGTAATTCTATTTTTTTACGTGCAGCCCTTTTATTAATTATTTTTAAAGTTCTCGCTAATTTTCAGCAATTATTAATATTAAAATATTATTATCTGACTAAACCTTTAATTATGTGGCAATATTTCATTAACTAATTTAAATTAAATTATAATCAACTAATTATATATATACTTAATAATAATTTATTATTATATATAATAAATAATAATTTATTATTATGTATAATAATCTCCAAAAAAATGAAAGTGTTTTATTCATTTTCAATTTTTTACATTTTAATTTAGGCGCGCTTTTGGTGGTGAGCCACGCCCAACAAGACGGTCTGGAGTGGCTGGGTACTTTCGAGACGTTGGCGCACGGCATCAACGGTGAGGTCTACGCCGAGGACGACCACACACTGGTGATCAAGAGCTTTGTCTACGACGGCGAGAGTGAGGATGCCTTTTTCATCCTGACCAAAACGGAGAATGTCGAGGAGCCCTTCGAGTACTTGGCTGACGAGCTCGGCAGCAAAGAACCCCTGGGAACTTACATGAACGAGGACATCCGGCTGCGTCTGCGCCCGGGCACGACCTTGGCCGACTACAAAACCCTCTCCGTGTACTGCAATAAATACAAGGTACATTTTTTAATCACATTAAAAGGTCATCAGGTAAAAAAATAATTTGGCATTCACATTTTTTAACTTTTTTTTTACTTATTTTAACGCTTTGCAACCTTTTTTTCAGGTCGACTTCGGTCACGTTGTGTTTGGCAAGTACCCGAAGCCGATGGTGCGCAGCATGGTGCCGCTCGGCAAGCTGACCACCGTTCTGCATGGCGTCACCGGTGACGTGCTGGCCATCGACGAGAGCACTCTTCTCCTCAAGAACTTCAATTACGACGGAATGAGTGAAGGTTTGTTGCTCCATAAAGTCCGCCAACGCTTTCACCTCACACGCACACACACACACAGCAGACGCACCGACGCAAAAAGAGCTCGATTGAATATGAGAAACAGCCGTGTCTCTCATTCTCCGACGACCAAACACGGACACACATTATAATCTTCTCATTGTCATTGAAGGAAAGTGAAAAGTCATTATTCACTGCACTGACTTTTGGTTGTGTCTGTATTTCGCTTAAAAACATATTTTTATACAATATTAATAACGCTTTTTTATGACCTTTCTTTTTTTATGACCTTTATGTTTTTTATGACCTTTATGTTTTTTATGACTTTTTTCTCTTATTTTAGACGGTCAGTTTGTCCTCTTCAAGGATCCGTCGAAGATCAACGAGACCCACGAGCTCCTGCGCGACGAGGACGGCACGACTAATCCCATGGTGCAGTACCGCGACATGGATGTCATTCTGAGCCTGAAGCAGGGCGCCAAGCTCTCCATGTACAAAGGATTTGCCGTTTATTGCGCCAAATACAACGTAAGTGCGTGTGTGTGTGTGCACCCTTTTTTCTCTCCTTCGGCTGCTTTAATGAGCGGAGACATTAAAAGAGGCATGTAAATTAACCTTTTCAAGAACAACGTTCACGATTCTGTGACAGATTTATTATTATTGCCTTGGGCTAAAATAATGATAGATGCAGTGAGGAATGAATTCAATTCTGGGTTGACGATAATTTGTTCTTTCTCCATTAAAACGACAACGGGCTTAATTACACAACCTTAAGTTTACCTTAAGATTAGTTAAACGAGTTTTCCAAGGACGCGCAAGTGCACGTTAATTTGGCAACTTTTTTGCTAAAATGATTCGTCAAAAGTAAACTCGGCAACTTGTTTCTCTTTACAAAAAATAATTCAAATGATTGTTGCAGGTGGTGTTTGGTACGCTGGTTTTCCCCAAACGTCTCCCCAAGATGCCGCACGCCGTTCGGCGCCGTAGCACTCCGGTGGCGCTCGGACAGCTGACCAACGGACAAGTCCACAACACAACCGGAACGGTTTTCCGTGTCGACGACAACACAATCCTCATCACACGCTTCACCTACGACGGCATGAGTCCCGGTAAGAGCTCAAGCAGCGAGACATTCAGGCATTTATGCAATACGCACAGTCGCCGCGTTTTTTGCGTGTGTGTGTGTTTTTGTTGTTGGCCGTTAAAAGAAAACACAGCACACACAGACACACAGACACACAACGACAAACATTCCAATCCGCCATTTTTTCTTCTTCATGGGTGTTAAGGAACGCCAAATTGCCCTTAAGAGACAGGCGCGTAGACTGCCCATAAATCACACATTCCAATCAGTCGGAAATAATACCGGTAAACATTTGTCACTACTCAATCGTGTTTGCGAGGGCTGGGTGATAAATGATCTTGTCTGAATAACTTACTTCCACGTACAGTGAAAAATAAAATACATTTCAACTTTGCAAGAAAACGGAGACAATTTAAATATTAAAACGCCAAAATATTTTCCCTAGAAAAAATTCTTTTTTTTTAATTCTCCTTTTTTTCGATGTTTTAAAAAACTGTTTAATTTAAGTTCTATTAGTTACTCTTGAAGTTCATATATTTTAATTAAATCAACTTTAAGACTTCCTATAACAACTTTAAATTGAACAATGCTTTAAAACATCGACATCGATTTTTTTCAATTTTCAAAAATAAAATAATGTTATTTTGTTTATTTAAAACGATTAACAGATTTTCCGGCATTTAAAATATCTAAAAAATATTTCAGATAACACTAAACTTATATAAAGAGTGTGGCGTTGTTTTTTTCCAGATGGTCAATTTATTCTGACTCGCAAGCCGAACGTTATTTCTGAACCCGCTGATATCGTTGGTGATGAGCGCGGTAACTTGGGCCCCCTCCGGAAGTACTTCGGCCAGGATGTCTTCATCAACCTCAACCAGGGCTCCAGCCTTAAGGACTACACCGGGTTCGCCGTCTACTGCGCCAAGTACAAGCTCGATTTCGGGCACGTTTTCTTCCCCGCGGCCGACAAGCCAGCTCCCGCGTTTAGCCTCATGTCTTCCAAGGTCAACATGAAGAACGCCAAGAAGCTCGGCTCTTTCCTCACCCTCGGCCACAACGTCACAGGAGAGCTCTACGCGCTTGATGAGCAGACCCTTTTCCTTAAGAACCTCACCTATGACGGCACCAGCAACGGTAAATGATCTAGTTACAAAAGAGAAGAGCTGATGAACTCTCTCTGCCTATCTGTCTGCTGTCTGTCTGGGTGAGTCTCTGCCTGTCTGTCTGTCTGTCTGTCTGTCTGTCTGTCTGTCTGTCTATGTGTCTGTCTGTTTGTCTATCTGTCTGTCCGTCTGTTTGTCTGTGTGTCTGTGTGTCTGTGTGTGTCTGTCTGTCTGTGTGTGTGTTTGTCTGTCTGTCTGTCTGCCTGTCTTGGCGGTCTGTGTTTCTGTGTGGTGCCTTATTTTTACGATGAAAAAGTCTCGTGCCAGAACTCACTTTTCCTCGGGTCGCTTTTCGACATTTCTTCGGGTATTTCCGCGCTAATCGACATTAACGCTAATTACCTTGACAGACGGACGGTTCGTCCTGTCAAAAAGTCAGGAAATTGAAGAGCCCCTGGAGCGTCTCGGAGACGAATGGGGCAGCAAAGACGGCATTCTCGGTTACGACGGCAAGAATATTGTCCTGCGTCTGAACCCCGGAACCAAACTGTCTGACTACAAGGCCCTCAGCATTTACTGTGCAGACTATAAGGTACACCACATCCACTTTTAATCACGATGGCGCCACGTGCCTGGATGAGGTTTTTGCATGTTCATTTTCATTTTCGTCAGTTCTAAAAAATGTCCGCACTCATTTTGCAGCTCGATTTCGGGCATGTGATATTCGGTCAGGATCTTTCGGGACTCGCGCCGGCGTCCAAGAACCAACCGCTCCTCAGCGCCGGGTCCATGTGGTAGTCGAGCATGTGCACACACCGATTGCTCCTACGTGCGAACTTTCAGATTCAGATATTATATTTTTTCTAAAAAGAAGCAACAACCTGCCAGAAATGCTGCCACCAGACATGTTCTTCTTTTTGCCATTCAAAGAGAGTGTCGATGCTTGCTTTTTCCCTGCGTAGAACGCGACCAATCTTACGCAGACAGAAACATGCTCACACGTTACTTAATTGTTATGGGTGTTTTTTTTCCGCAGCGATAGCTCAATCATCAGTGTTGTGCTGCCTGCTGCCCGGCTTCAAATTATACCCCCGGATGTGTAATGAATTGTTATTGGATTTACCACAGATTAAATATATAAAAAAAGTGAAAAGAACAGAGATATGCGGGTGATAAGGCGTGTTCGCGTGCGTGCTTAATCTCGCGCGTTTTTTGCATGTTGTTAGAGAGTTTTAGCGAACTGTAGAAAGTTTCACTGCAAGAACAAAAATTCACGCTGTACGTAAACACATTCCGCAAGGATTTTAACCCTCAGCGTACCAGTCATCCCAGGATTGAGTACCAGTCAGCTTAGACTGGCTTAATTCTTCCTTCAAACTCCATTTGCTCATCGAGCATTTAGACTTTTTAGATACGGTTTTTTGCTTTGATCCTCTTACAGAACCGTAAAAAATAAAGTAGAAAAAACTTTTGAAAAAAAAAAAAAGTGGTGAGAACTGATTAAGCCAAACTTGGCTTAAACTAAAATGGGCATGTATTCTAACTTGCGGTGTGTGTTGAAAACAAATTTCGGGCTTCGAAATTAAAAATGGTTCTAGCCAACGACCATACCGATGAAATCCAGTTGAAAATGAAGTAAAGAAGCAATCACGAGCGCAATGAAAAAATTAAACTCACTAGGAAGATGTTTTGATTCCCTATTAGCAAAATGTCAGCTGTTGTCAGATTGTTGTGTGGAGGCGCAACAACGCCGCCTGGCGGTACGACACTAACTGGGCAGGGAATGTGCCAAATGAACCCTAGTCATGTCAACCATTCAAATTAGGTACTTTCCCTATTTAAGCCAGCTTTGGCTGACCCAGCATTACCCGTATACCTAAAACACCCGGCTACCAGAGGGTTAATGGCGTATTGCAAAATGTAAAAAATTAAGCGACACAAGTTAAAAAAAAAAACCAAAACAACACGCTAACTATTTTGGCGGAATTTCAAACAGTTTAAAAAATGGGAGCCTGAATAAACGTTGTTACTGTTTTGGCAATTGATTCGTCTTAGAAATCGGCGATCGCACATTTGAAATTGGGTTAAAAATGCACATTCCAACAGTTGAACTAAGGATGCCGATTTCACAGGCGGTTCGGTTCGGTTCCGTTATTGCGCGGTTCAGATGCCTAACCAGTTAGCTTTTCCCGGTTAAATCTCCAAACCGACCTACGCAGTTCGGTTAAAGTTTCGAACTGACCCAGGCGGTTCAAACCGGGTTGAACCGCGGTTAACCGGTCACGTAGTTAAATCAGTGATTTGAGCAAAAAATGTTATTGTTCCCATTGTCACGAAAAGCAGAAGGTTGCAACTTCACTAGCAATTGCTGCACATTAGTGCCTGAGAATGTTAAGGTAAACTAGGCGTGCTACCCTTGTGACTAATTGAGTCAATTCCCTGTCCAGACTGAACTTGTTTTTATTTTTACTCGTGAATAAGGTTCATAACGGTTCGTAACGGGTAAACGGTTCGGTTTGACGCGGCTCCAAACGCTAACCGGTTAATTTAAGGCGGTTCGAAACCCTAACCGGTTTAAAACGGTTCGGTTAAATTTACAAACCGCGTCAGGCGGTTCGGTTCAAACCGCGGTTAAACCGTTTAATCAGCGTAATCGGTATCCCTAAGTTGAACGGAGTGAGTTGAACGGTTTGATTTGGTGTGTATGGAAACCCGATTCTCTTTGATGGCAGCTGCTTGATTGTTTGATTTCCAGAAGTGCTATAATATACTAGGATATAGTACAGCAAATCAAACAATCAAGCACTCGCCATCAAAGAGAAACCCTGAGTGAGCTAATTTATCGACTAGTTGGAGGATGAGCCGAAACGAACACTTTGCTTCAATACAGTTTTCTATACCGTGCGATATTCCGTTTGCGAAAGCTCTTTGTTATTAATTATCAAAACCAGAGAGAGAACAAATACGCAGAGAACCTGTAATTATATTAAGCTTCTCGTAAGCCTGATTCAATTGAGCTGCTCCTGCACGTTAAATAAACCATTTAAAATAGCACACGGTTATTTCTAAAGAGTAACACTCGTGCAGCAATCTTGCTATGAGCAGAGACAATCCTCTAGAATAACCGCTAAAGTTTTTTTAGGAACTTTCAACTCAAAACGTGCGGTTCGATCACGTTTGCCGCATTTCTTGCGATGGTCAACTTGTTGAGCAGGCATGGATGCGTCGTACTAGGGGTCAAGGAAAGTCTCAGAGGCTCGCTTAGAATGCTTGTAAATCCGAGGGGTTTCTGAGATCAGATCCCCGAATTCCCGCAAGCTTCAAAATGATCATGAGTCGTAGACCAAATTTTGGGTTAAATTTGACAAAACGAATTTTGCCCCTTTGCCAACCCCCTGGAACTGCCATGAGGGGTCCTGGCTTCAACTTGTAAGGCCCCTAAACAAGCCTCGCCCTCCCCCGCGGAGAGGACTAGCCTCGGCATCTCGTCCTTTTTTTTAAGAAATAGCCCTTCGCTCTTTTTGCTCTTTTCCATTTTCAGAAAGAAATATCTATCAAAAAGAGGATTCTACCGAGAGAATATTTATCAGTCTTATTTTAAGACCTAAGCCCAGGCTCTTTTTAATCTCGGCAATTTCGGAAAGGGATATTTATTATCAAGAGGATAGTTTTTATCCCCGGAGCTATCTTTAGAGCCTTACATCAAAATTCCGTTTACCGAATCTATCGAATAAAATAATAAAAAAAGCAGATATCGATATCTGTTTCCGATAAAATTCATAATATTCCGGGAAAGGGGAGAACGCTCGAAATTTTTTATGGTGGACGATGCGATAGAGCAATCTGTGAGATTCCTCACTGCGACTCACCTCGAGATCTATTACTTGTTATCACATCACGGGACGGTTTGCGGTAAAACACTTCCTTCCTCTGAGCATTGAGGATTGCGTAAAGATTAGAGGAGTTAAGGAAATCATAAAGATGTAACGACTCGAACGAGGAGCACTAAAAGGAACTTGTCACAGGGTTCCTGAACGAAAATATCAACTGCAAGAGTATTTTATCTGCTCGAACTTTTTAAGGCTAGATATGTCTATCGTGTCGCGAAATTGGAAAAGTCGAATCCGCTCATTCTGCAATGCCGGTTGATAAATTTGATTTAAACGTTACACCTGAAGGAAAAGCTTCAATACAACAAGAACTACCTATTCTCGAGATGACCAAATCCGAAGTGGACATACCATGGCGCGCAAAATGCAAAATCAACTGGAAACTGGTTCCGCTGAAACTCCTCATGCTGCTGGTATATGGCGGTAAGGTCATAAATATCGATTGTGCATAACCTGACTTCCGCCTGAATGCCTGACTGTCTATTTGTCCATTTATCTGTCTGTCTGTCTGTCTGTCTGTCTGTCTGTTGTCTGTCTGTCTGTTTGTCTGTCTGTGATAAAGAATTTAATTACATTTTATCGTGGCATCAGCCATGGCCGCTCTGTATCCATTCTTGACTCTTCACATGCGTGCTATCGGACTTTCCTGGACTGAAATCGCCATCATTTCCGCCATCGTTCCATTCGTCAGCTGTTTAGGCCCGCCCCTCGGAGGAGCTCTGGCCGATCGAATTGGAAATTATAAAATAACTTTCATCGGATTCAATGTCTTCAGTATTTCTGTTCATTTGCTGATGCTGCTGGCGGTGCCGTCGTTGACCATCGAACGCCGAATCATTCACTTGGACGGCTCGTTGTCATGCGCCTCGGAAAACGAACTCTTTTCCCTCACTTCAAAGACAAACTCCAAGGACAATTGTTCCCTAACTGAAAATCCAATAATTCAGTGGCAAAATAATCCAACGAAGCAGATGAAGTTTGTCAAGTGCGAAGTCAAGTCAGGAAATGAGTCCTTCGAAGCTCCTGTTGATTTTCATGTCTGTATTAATCACCAAGGCCGGAATTCGTCAACGTGTTATGCGCTGTCGAACGTGATTGAACGAAGATTTGTCGATCTTCAGTTCGAGGAAAAAAACGTCTCCAACAAACGGACATTGATGCGGTTTGCGAATCCGGGAAGCAACTTCACATTCAGTTCATCTTATTGCTCGTCTTTATCGGCTGCTAGCGAGTTACATCGCTTGTCTGTCGAATGCGAAATTCAAACGGATTTCCAGTCAATCTGTGTTAAAGCCGATGCGTCGACGACCAGATGGAAAACCGTTTTACTCTACGCGACATTTCGCTTCTTGGCGGGAATAGGTGTCAGCACTGTCGTGCCGATCCTCGACGCGGCTGCTTATAAGATGTCTGCTGATCATGGCGGAGACCTCGGAGTACAGAGAATATTCTCATTAGTTGGAATGGCAGTATTCCCTCCCGTTTCCAGCTTCTTCGTGGGACTGGCCAGCAAGCGACGTGACTTTTCCGATTACTCCCCAGCTTTCTACATCTTCGTCGTCATGAACGCGCTTGCGGCTTTGATTGCTTTCTTCACGCGGTTTAAGCTGCTGGAAGCTCAACAGAACATTTGGCACAATGTTGGACGTATTTTGAGGAATCCGAATGTTTATATCTTCGTACTGATGATGTTTTTCGCCGGTTGCGCATGGGGTTTCTTGGAAAAGTATGACCTACTTCAGCAAACAGACAGACAAACAGACAGGCAGACAGACAGACAGACAAACAGACAGACACACAGACACACAGACACACAGACAGACACAAAGACGCACAGACACATAGACAGACAGACAAACAGATAGACACACAGACACACAGACAACAGACAGCAAGATTCATATTGAGTTATGTGTTATGCAGTTATCTATTCCTGTTCATGGATGGACTCGGTTCGCCGAAGTGGCTGTTTGGTATGAGCAATCTTGTATCATCTGTAGCCGCCATTCCTGTAGTCGCCATATCCACGTTTATCATGCGCATCTGTGGCCACACCAAGATCCTGATGATTTGCCTAGCGTTGTATGGTGTGCGCTTCTTTTTCTACTCGATCATCTACAATCCCTTCATGGTGCTGCCCGTGGAGCTTCTGGAAGCTTTTACAACGTCTCTTCTATGGGTCGTTGCTTCGGTATATTGCGGGAAAGTCGCACCGGACTATCTGGCCACTCTTCAAGGTGTCATAGGATGTGTCCATCACGCATTGGGTAAGCCTTCACGCAGGAACAGTCAGACACACAACACTCAGCACACAACACACTGATAGACAACGTGACAACGCTTTGTTCGTAATACATTGCAGGTCGTGGGATCGGGACTCTGCTGGGTGGTCTCATGTTCGGCAGCTTGAAACCCCGATTGACCTACCAGATCTTTGCTGGTCTCTCGCTGTCTGCCGGAATCCTTTACATGATAATGCATTATTTATGGCTTCGTAAACTGCCCAAACCGAAGGCAAACTATCATTCAGCGGCACGTACGTTTTCCGTCTACCTGTCTGTGGCTTGAAAAATTCAGATTCCGAATTAAAAATGACGCCGTTTTATGCATTATTAAAAGAGCCCATTTAAGGATGGTTTTCCAAATTTATTTCACTGTTGTTGTTTCAAGAACTTTCTTTTGGCAAAATCGAAAAGTTGGAAAAAACAATCGATTTCAAATTGAATTTAAAAAAAGTAAAGCGTCAAAAATGATCAAATAAAACCTTTTCTGGAAATCGGCACTTCTACAATCAAACTTCACGGGATCGACTTCGAAATTTTGCCAAAAAGCATCTACACTTTACACTGTGAATACAACATAAAGCGGGGTCATTTCAAATTCGGTATCTGAAGTACTTCCCATGTCAGTTAAATTCGTTGCTTTTATATATTTAGGTTTGTCTATTTCGACACTCATGCCATTAAACCAAGCGGCTGTCTTGTGAGAAGGATGTCGGAAGTCGAACGCAATCTCGTAGAAGAAGCAAAAGCAACATCTGATCCTCATGTAATCACCTGAGTCACCTTTGGTCTGTCGTCCTTTGGAACACCTGGCCAGACTTTACTTCCAGCAAACTGGAAACTTCTCTGTGCATGTACTTTTGCTTACAACATTGACACTTGCATTTCTATGTGAAATTGTTTCGTGAACATCTGTATTGTTTCTCGTCGTAATCTTATTTCCACAAACACAAAGCAAGCTGCGTCCACGTATTGCATCGTTGTGATTGCCGACCAGCGAATTTTTAGTGGCTTGTCCGCTGAATAAGATTGTTATTGTTTATTAATAGTAAGTACTGAAAAACAAAATGTCCTTCTTTATTTAGAAGAAATTCATTTTCAAATCAATGTGTCAGTCCGTAATAAATTGTACTGCGAATACTTTTCTGTCGGTTGTCTGTCTATCTGTCTGTCTGTCTGTCTGTCTGTCTGTCTGTCTGTCTATCATGCGTTCGGAAATAAATTTTCTCGGCTAGTCTCACAAGGGAAGCGAACGGTAGATGACACGCCGATCTGTCTGAATTTTTTGTTTCAAATAGTGGACTAAATTAATAGATTTCAGCAAACAATTTCATTTGCAAACGAGTTCTGGTTTGAGCGGGAGAAAATTCGGAAGTTCCCCGATGGCTCCGCGGGTTTCCTATTCAATTCAA
>LRSR01001806.1:0-13566 GCA_001579985.1 Hypsibius dujardini | reverse complement strand
CAACCATTGACGTGAAATGCTTCGCAAATGACGTATTAATTTCCCATCAGGAACAATAAGTCCAATTTTGGGTCCAATTTTGACAACCAATCTTTTTTCTCCTTTGCCCAACCCCTGGCTCCACTATGAGGGGTCCTGGTTCCGACTTATGAAGACCCTAAACATGCTCCTGACGTAAACGAAAACCATCCGACGGCACTCGAAGGTCTTTGGAAGTGAACAAGCATCAAGAATTTCTGCACGACACTCCTCGCGCGTCCGCATTCAAGTGGGCTTTGGTTTTTCATCGACGCACTGTGACTAGATGACGTGGTACACCGATGTCACACAATACAAGGACCACTTGACTATCCCGGTGGCCGACATTTCGCCTCCGGTTTTCGGGTAATCAGGGACAAGTGAATCGCTGCATCAGCTTTTCCATGCCCGCCAATTTTCATATAAATAAAAGTTCATTGGGAAAATCATCTTCACCTTCATCAGTTAATATACTGCAAATCATCTTCTCTGGGCCAAACTCAAAAATGACTTTTTCACACTTTTTACGCATCCAAAGGTTGGCCTGCTTGTTACCACTCTTAACATTCTATTTATGTGCTGTCCAGGGTGCAGCTATCCCCAATCGTAGGTCAACTTTCTCTTCTCTTGATCGCGTCATTTGCAAGACCTAATGGTCGGTGAATTAATGTTTTCATATTGTCTTTTGTAGAAGAGGCCATCGATTCCCTGACAGATCGAGCAGAAAACGAGATACCGTTCTTCATTAAAAGCGAGCACGACTTTGCCCGACTGCCAAGCACGGTACGATAATTTGTGATGCGTTTTCTTCATGCTGGTCAAAGCACACTGCCTTTTTTCCACAGGTTAAACTTCAGCGTAATGCAGACAATAACCCAAATAGACGGTGGCCCAACAATACCGTGCCTTACATCATTTCCAACGCTTTCAGTAAGGACGACATGAATATTCGCATAAAACGACCACACACCATAGTCCCAAATAACTTAATCCTTTTTTTCTTCTTGCTCTTACTTGAAATTATTTCAGATGCCGTATTAAAATTTACTCCGCTTTAATTTTTATTTACAGAATCACATTCATTATGGTTTTTGAAATTTATTCACCGTTGTTGTCGTAAAGTTGTCTTTTTTGGCAGAATTTCAAAGTTGGGAAAACAATAAAAAATTTTCCAGTTTCCCTGATTTTGACAGTAAACACTTCAATTTTCAAAACATATTTATTTTAGTTAATAATTTTCAGCAATGCCCCTCTCAAAATTCAATTTGAAATCGATTGGCATCAATAGAATCATTTTTGGGTATGAGGGACGGGGTTGTGGGTCATTTCTGCAATGCCACTCGAAATTCTCCCACCAGTCTTCATAATGCCCTGCAGCTCCGCCTCCTGACACCCAAAAGGGATTCTACTGACGCCAATTAATTTCAAATGGAATTTCGATAAAGAAGGTTAATAATCATCAAATGAAATCTTTTCTGAAAATCAAGGTTTTTACAGAATGAGGGAAACTGGAATGTTCCATGATTTTCGCAACTCTGAAATTACTTCCCAAGTTAGTTTTGGTTGTTGACCTCCAACTTATAGTGCTAATATTTTATTAACTTTAGTAGTAATTTATCGTATTTGCTAATCGTAAGGTACTGTTTCTTAGCCAGTAACCACAAGACCATAATCGAGAGAAGTCATCGCGAAATTGAGAATGGAACTTGCATACGCTTCAAGTCTCGCACGATCGAACGCGACTACATCGAGTATGTCAACAACGCGGGGTGTAATTCCTTCGTTGGACGCATTGGAGGTCGCCAGGAAGTGAGTCTGAACATTCCCGCGTGCGTCACGGTCGGTGTGGTGGTCCACGAATCGCTGCATGCCATGGGCTTCAACCATGAGCAGTGCCGTTCCGATCGCGATCAGTACATCAAGGTTAACTTGGATAACATCCAGCCAGGTTCGTTGAAACAAAAGTTTCCATTGCCTCTTCGTACCAGTCTACCGCATACATAGTGTCGTATGTATTCTTTACTTGAGTTATTTCTCTTTAACAGAATATCGGTTTGCGTATGACAAACTGAACACAAACAATCTCAAAACACCCTACGACTACAAATCCATCATGCATTACGGCAGCACCTTCTTCGCCATCGATTTGAAGAAGCCGACGATGGTTTCCCTGACACCCGGTGTTACCATAGGGCGAAGTGACAGTTCCCGCATGTCACCAATCGACAAACAACGCATAAACTTTCTGTACCAATGCTTTGGGTGATGCTTGCACTTAAGGAGAAGAGCCAAAACTGATATCCTTGCGAGTTTTAGAAATACCATAAAAATTATACGTATGTTTCTAATACCAACATGCTCTCCAAAAGCGTGAATAAATTCTGCGACAATTTGTGTGTGTCTGTGTGTCTGTGTGTCTGTCTCTGTCTCTGTCTCTCTCTCTCTGTCTCTCTGTCTCTCTGTCTCTCTGTCTCTCTGCGTGTCTGTCTGTCTGTCTGTCTGTCTGTGTATCTGTCTGTCTGTCTGTTATCGGTTATCACATTGAGTGCTCGCATATGATTGGCCAGCGTAATCTAGGGGGCCCTACCTTTTGGACTAGAGTGTACGAGGTAAAGGCTATTAATCAGACCGTTTCAGAAATCGTAACTTAACAAGGCCGGCAGGCCAGCAGGTGGCGCATAAGTCGTTTTTAAGGTAACGACGGCACATAAGGAAACGAAGTGGCGCTTCTACCGGACTTCTTGCACACTTCTCCATAGAGATTCTTTCCTTCCTTTTTTTGACCCAAATTCGAACTGTGAGGCTTAGGAACAAACTAAAATATGTCAGAGAATTTTTCTGAATGTTTCAAGTCATCTACTATGGCATGGCAACACTACAGCGCCGGGAAATCAACGTTGAAAAAAATTGGTCTGGTTAAGATACGATTTCTATAACGGCCTGGTTAATAGCCTTTACCTCGTAGTGAATGATCTGGGTGAAAACACGGGAACATGTTCGGTTGAATAGAACACGCGTAAATAACCACCAGTGTCTGATTGATTCGAAGAATGAAGCACAAGACTGCGATCAATTGATTTTTGATTTGAGCCACTCGGTCTTCAAAATTTGATTGTTGATTCGTCTTGCCTCTGAAACAGGATTTCTTTCACTGATTTATTTTTTTGACGAGAAGTCTTTCGTGGAGGTAGTCGAGATGGATTCTGATTTGTGATGAATATTTTTTTTTATGAAAATCCAATGTTTGATTGATGGATTACGGGCGTAATGCTGTGATCGTACGGTCAGAATTCACTGCACGGGTGGGCAAAATAAGCGATCGTTCAATTGGCCAACAATTTTTCTTGTGTTTTCATTCTGATTATACAGTATATCAAGCTTGAGCGTTCGAATTTTAATTCCGGACTTCATTCAACACGAATTTTACGAGATTTCGTTCTCAATAATAGTAAGAAATATCTGAGCTTCAGGCATCAATTCTGTTTTCGCAAAAAAATTGACTGAGCTCCTCGGTCTTTTCATCGATCGCGTCGATTGCTAGTTCTAGTTTGATCTTTGCTATAAACATAAACCTAACGGAAAGGAGTAACAAATCACCATGCACGATTGCCAGGGCTAGGTACGGGTCTATTGCATAGTTCTAGCCTGAGATCAATCTATATCTGGGTGATTGCCGTTTGCATTGCTAAGCGTGGCTTACACAACAATCAGCGAAAGACGGAAGCGTGACAGACTTTTAGCTGGGGGAGGGAGGGTGGTATTGTTTCTCAGTCAACAAAAGGGTGGGGGGCAACATTTTCCATAACATGAAGTAAAAAGTGCTCCCTCTCATATTTAAGAGGGAGCAATTGTTATTTTGGTTGCTTTGTTGGTGAAGGAAAAAAGAAGAGTTACTGCCCCCGCAACTTCCGAAAAAAATCAAAGTCTAAATTGCCTCCCCCAGGCACCCCTCAAATTAATTGAGTAGGGGTAGTTGTACCCCCCCCCCATCCCAGGATAAGAAATTGAAGTAGATTCGGGATTTTTCAAGCCTGCAATAGATCAGTGTGTTGTGCTTATAGGTCGGCTGGTCACTGTTAGATCATCATACTCGTGCCTTTAAATTTTCTTACAGTATCTGTTGGGTTTCGGTAAGCTTTTACTAGATAAAAATACGTAACGAATTGGCAGGAAACACCCGGAATAAATCTGTGGGCAACAATTTTAAATCCGCACAACAAGTCTCCCATTTATGATGGGGTCCCCCAGCAACGTGCATTGAAGCAGACGCCGTCTGCGATTCACTGATTGTGCTCCAGCCCCCGTATCCTCACGACGCAGCGTGTTGCTCCAGAGCTGAGCTCTGCCTCTGTGACGGATCGGAATTCGACTGTCAGTGTTACAATTCATGCGTCGGAAGTGGTCACATTTGTTCAGCCACCAATCCATGTTGCCAAAAATTGCTTTGCCAGTACCAACTGCCGTCACTGAAACTCTCGTCCCGTTGGAAGTGTGAATAATTTTGAATTTCCTGCTTATAACTAACGCTTCCAGTTCCAGTGTGTAGTAAAATGTGGTTTTTTGACATTTTAAACTTGGTAATCATTTATGAATCAACTAACCAAGCACATGAGTCATGTTATGAGCTTCGGTGTAAATCTGAGCTTGCAAGTTTAGCTGGCTAATTTTAAATAGTTTCACATTAGCATCATGTGTTCATAAATTCATAAAATAGACTGTAGTGAGTAAATGATTTGAACACGTACTATATCAATTAAGTTTTTCCTACTGAAAGGCTGACCAGAGTCCACGCGAGCCGAGGTTTTCACATCCAGTACATCCAAATTAGCGGTTGGAGTAAAGTCACGTGATTCCTCCAATCCCATTGCCTGGATATATCGTTGACGGGGGAATATACAATTTCATGAGATGAAATTGACAGGTGAAAGAGCAAACAATTGACCGCTTTCAATCATATTTTTTTCTCTTCTCCTTACAGTAATCACAGGCCCACTTTCTTCTAGTGTTATTTTACCTTCTTACAAATTAGATCTTACAGATTGGTATGTGGACTACCCGCTGTCATCTTCGTAGGTTGTGTGCCAGCAAGCAATTCAACTGTTTGCACTCTCTGAAAGTTGAAACAGCACGACCTGGATCCATCCAGGGTTATCGTGAATCGCGACTGCCTGACCAGGGAGGTGTGCGAGGTACATAATCCCACTTTATTATCAAATTCTTCACACTGAAACAAATACTGGTATTTTTTTATCGACTCAAGTATGTAAACAAACAAATACCTTCCATTCCAATGTTAAAAATCGTTGTGCCTTTGAACAATGTTAAAAAAAAACAAAAGTTAGCAACGGCAGGGCCTTAGCTCTGAGCTTCATCGTAAAGTTTAAAGATGCTTAGAATTCGCGGGAACGCTTGCTGGTAGAGAATGACATTTTTTGTCGTTTGTACGTCGTAAAAAATAAGACGTTTAACAGACCCCTGCAACACATAGTCAGTTATTGTGACTTCATCGCATCAAAGTGAGTCAAAGGCACGTTTTTCTGCGTTAAAGCTATAGGGTACTACAAACCTTTCTTCCAGTTGAAGGTGTTGAGCCTTCCGCAGTTCTGCGCACAGGCGATGCAACTGCTAGCGTAGGCTTTCCCGTCGTTTCCACAAACATCGTTGCCGCGGATCGTTTCTGCATCTTTTTGGCACTTGGCACTGGGGACACACTTTGTGTCCTTTTGGCATTTCTGAAACAAGTAAAACTTCAGAACTATCTACTGCGAAAAGAGAACCCAAAGTAAATGTTGATATCTAGAGGATGCTTACGTTGGTAGGATTGGTGTTCGCGGCGCTTCCAAATTGGGCTCCAATCAGAAAGATAGACAGGACAACTATAAAAACAACGGTCAAAGCCATCATTTTAATTATTTGCTGGGAAAATTAAAAGTGAAATGGAAAGATATTAATATCAAGGTAACGTAAGCGAAAGTATCTAACTAGCTGATGTAAAGAAATTGTGAGCGGTGTATGTGTAAAAGCGCATTATATGCAGATACGTTTTCCATAATATTTTAAGGCATTGTTATTGCCAAGGTGCCGCCAAAATATTACGGAAGTGTTATTTTGCTGCGTGGAAATTTCCGCACGTTGTGAATGTTTTTATCTTCGCTCACGCCTGATGGTGCTGTAAGTCACAACACGGACTAGAAACAAACATGCGAACGAACATATGAACGTATTTTTTATATGAAAGACTAAACGTCCGTCACCCGAGGGTATACACTTTTTCATGTACGGTGATTGCAATGCTCGTCAGAAAACGTTTTTAGTAGAGTATGTACTCAGGGAAAGGAGCGTTACGCCGGCCAATACATTCGTATGCCTCTATCATTAGGGTTCTAACCGGCCGTAATTGTTTCACAGTTTGGCCAGAATCCCGTGCAGACTGCAGGCAAGTGGTCCCCAGAAGATCACGATCCGACCTGGCTTTCTTTATCTCTCTAAATTCATTTTTGAATCATTTTGTGCGTCCTTAAAGACGTTGTTAGGTCTACCAACCGAGAGTTGTGTAGTTGGGTAGACTGAAAGTATAGATATGTAGAGTTGAGAACTGGAAGAAATGAAAGAAGAAGTACAACTCCCTCTAAATCTAGTAAAACACATGATTATACAATAAAGTGTTAACTATAGAAATGATAGTAAATAGCACACACATCAAAATTACATACAAGTAATTAGCTGTGGCAGCAGAATAGGGTTAGAATTACTAAGTAAGTAAGGTATTAACGAGTCAAATAGCTGAGCTGATTGGGTATGAGGACTTGTTGGGCGTGGTCCAACAACGTATAATTCCAAAACCTTCCGGCATCAGATGTTCTGCGGCGGAAAAGTATAGCCCAGTTGGACATTTTGTCTCCGCACATTCTGAGCGCGGACATTCCGCCCATACAAGTCTAGGTATACCGCGCGAATTTCCAACTTTTTTGCCACTGGTGCTCATATTTCTGTTTGATTTGGGGCGCCACCTGTCGCCTCGTGGCGCTTCCCTGCGTGCAGATTTGTTCAGGATTAAGTTCTTCAGTCATGTTTAAGCTTTCTACCGAACGGTTTTTTTTTCAAGTCTCCCGCTGCCTTTTCGAATATTTCCGTTTGAAGGCTTGGAACTTGTATTTGTATTCCTTTTGACAAGTCTAATTCATCATCTAGACCCCAATCTCCGTCATAGCATGCTCATCATGAAATGATAACTTGCCAATTTAATTAGGTTCTGCTCATGCCAGAGAGGTACATCATAAAACTACCTGAAAGCTATGTAGCAGATCACATGAGCAACTCACGACGGTGTCATGATTTAAGAATGAAGGAGAGAGAAAGAGTGGCGCAGACGTGGGCCGTAAATTTGTGTACTCCAGGAGTACAGGTATAAAATGGAAAAAGCAAAAAGGTCAATGGGAATGCCTTAGATGGGAACAGGCTTGGCCGCCGTTGTTGATGGTGATGACAACAGCTGTGGCACATTTAACGGAAACTGCATCACCATTGGCTGTAATGTCGCTGGGATCGAGGAAGGCCACTGAATGACCATTGTTGAGTCGATGCACATAATCTTTATCACGGTTCTGGGCAGGAGGATGCCTGAAGCTACCGTTATTTGGTATGCTTTTGCTGACGCCGTTGCTCCAAACGTTTTCGCCCCTCGAGTAGCTGGGTGAAGGACAAGGTGACCCGCCGTTGTTGATGAGCAGAGAACGCGAAGATTGACATACCCCGTCAGTTGTTGAATTCGCTGTAAAAATCGTTTTTCAAGCACCGTGTCTGTGTCCGTGTCTGTGTCTGTGTCTGTGTCTGTGTCTGTGTCTGTGTCTGTGTCTGTGTCTGTGTCTGTGCTGTGTCTGTGTCTTCAGTTTGTGTTCTACAGCGTTTTAATCCACAAAGCGGGTCTTTTCGCCACTGCGTAGGAAGTTACCCACTTACATGATTTGTCAGACCGCTCCCCGAGGAGGATGTCCCGAAACGCTTGTCTGAAGCGTTTGCTCATTGCTGTAATCGGATTCCAAAATTGAGAGTTAATTCCATACATTTGCATGTTCATTCGCCCGTGAGGTCTGGGTGTGGCACATTCACTTGTCTCCCCATTCACAAGCACAGACACACATACCGTTGTAAAGGATGGGATTGACGGAGGAGTTAAGAAAGATGCAGGTTTTGGCGAAGAACATGGCCCATTTGTTGTAGAACGGCTTCGCAGCGAACCCATTGTACAGGCTAATGCCCCGATAGGGGAGCCAGAGGATGGCAAATAGGATAACGATGACCAGGAGCATGCGAATGACCTGAAAAGAATTGCAATGCCTGCTGATTGAGCGGGTATAATTGTGGTATTTGACTGCGTGGTGGTCGCGGTGGCACGAAAGACAGCGAACACGTTGCTGAGTGATGTCTACTGGAAACAGCATCATTAAGAGATTGTCCAGAGAGTGTCGGTTGTTTGATGTAATACGTTGGTTTTGTGTTGTGATTGGCTCTCTGTGCTGGGTGTAGGTAAATTGCGAGATGTGCAGCTCGGAAAATAAGGGTCTTCCAAAGGCAATTACTCAAGCGAGAGTCATTTGACCTGTCATTTATTTTCAACCTCAAGCCAAACAATTTCCGATTTGCCTGTAATTGGTATGCCTCAGTTGGCTGACATCCTGCATCGGAATCTTTCAGGATAACGCCGACGGCGGATATAGCAGTGCCGAAGACTTTTCCATGCAATGAAAACGTCAAAGAAAGTTCCTCGTAATATTTGGAGACGTTAGACAGGCGCTCGTTTTAGGGTCCTTACAGTTACATGTCGAACCAGGAATCCTGCATGACCTCTGAGTTCTCTAACCCACAGAGTTTTATCTTTGCTTTTTTTCGTGCAAATTATCGCAACTTCTTTTTTCAACTACAGTCTTCGTCTTTTAGATCCATAGAAAGTGGACATCAAACCGAAAAGTGTGTTAACTAAGGAATTTGAGGATTACACACTGTGCGTGAGGTTAACACCCTAAAGCTAGTCATGGGTTAGTGAATGGGCTCAGGAGAAAACAGCATTTTCTCAAAGAAAATAATCTCAATTAGGCTTGTCGTTCTTGATTATTTTAAGCATTTTAGGAGTGGGGGGGGGCATATTCTAGGACCCCTGGCATTTGGTAAGACGTTCACAAACGTCCTTTTCTGAAACATATCTTTTCGGAGCCTAATTACCGGTGTCTAACAAGGGACCTCTGTCGATAACACCAAGTACAAAGTAGAAAACATTCAACAGTGGTCTAAGCATCTCAAAAACAGCAAATTATTCAAAGTATTTTGAAACTCCTGGGCACGCTGGAAATCAGATCCTCAAACCGCCCCCCCCCCAAGTTCTATAATGATTAGGAATGAAAATTCGAATTCTCAAAAAAATGTTATTACACACTATTACCCACTCTTGGTCCACCTCACAGTGGTCGCAGATCCGACCTGTAAGAGCCTTAGACGAAGATTTGGCTAAAGGCTTTTACTTCGAGATACAGTTATACGCCCCACAGCTCCAGGCACAGAGAACGAAATGCAAAATCGGCACAAACAATCAGATGACGTCTCCAGTCACTGCCGAAAGAGCATGACAATACTACCAGCATCCAGACAGAAGACGCAGACTTTCACGAAAGGTCCTCCGCAGAAAGCACGGTTGTACAAATAACAGACACCGACACAGACAAAGACACGCACACGATCCCAATGCACAAACATGGCAGACAAAGAACAGAACACAGGCACACAACAGACTGATTAGTCCATCAAAATAATATCATGTCAATTTGAGGGAGAGAGAACAAAAACACAATACTTTCATCCTCGCACCATTCAAAGAACATGAAGACACGAAGATGTCCATGAAACGAAAAGAGTACCCTTAAGCAGACAACACATTTCAATACACGAACTTTAATCCACACCGGCCCTGTGACGTCAATACCTGTGGTGACGTCACCGGCCCTGTGGCGCCAGATGTCTGGAGTTATTTTTGCACGAACAACTCACAGACCTGCAGACATAAGCAGAATAATAGGGAAACAAATGCTTAGAAACAGCTAATGTTAAGACATAAACGGCTTAATAGACAATGCAGTGTACAAATTCCGCAAGATTCACGAGGTTGCTCGTTCGTTGGTTGTTGTTGCTGACTCGGTTTCCCTCATTAAATCGTGAGATCGGATTTCCGTCTGACTTGCGAGCATGTTTCCTTGACTCTAATGTGACGGCTAATCTTGTTTGAGTGCACTACATGTGTGTATGTGTGTGTGAAAATCTATCCGGATCGAATACCACCCGTAAGAGCACACCCTCATTCCCTTTCCCTCTGCCTATCCCGTTCGCTCTTTCACTCGCGCAACTTTTTGAAGGCTATTCTTAGGCCTGTTCACAGAGGCCGCGGTTTTGTTTCCTGTCATTCCACTAACCTTGATCCGTGATTGACGTAAACTCGGTCCGGCCGACGCTTTGCCAGGCTCATTTTCCGCCTGCGAGGTCCCTGGCAATGATGAGTAGTCTCCTCCACCACCGCCTAGGCTCACGCTCACGCGTCGTTCTGTCTCCGTTGCGGCCTTATTTTCCATCTGGCTGCCATTACGCACCCTCACGCTGGGCTGGCGGCTGCGGATAGAGCCGCCTCCACCGCCACCGCCTGTGTGACGACGGATACTCTTCGCGTAGACGGAGCCGGAGCGCGAACTTTGGCGCAGGGTTAGACCGATTTTCGTATACAGCACCGTAGCCAGGATAAGAGGAATCGCGTAGAAGACAATGATGTCGATTCCGAATAAAGTTGGATATCTAGAGAAGGACTAGGAATTTACGAAATACGAATGTCTAGACAGAGAGACAGACATAGAGACAGACAGACAAACAGACAGATAGACAGACAGACAGACAGACAGACAGACAGACAGACAAATTGTGTGAGAATTATCGTGCATTCTGTTGTTGTTTGGATTACGATATTGAAATCTGCATACATATGGTAGGTGTCCGGCGTGAGACGAAAACTACAAACTTGTATATCCGGATTGTTACGGAATTGCTTCGTCACCGTCAGGCCCAACCACGGTACCGCGGATACAAATGCGACAGTCCACAAACAGAGGATTATTTTTTTGGCGCGCTGGAGATTGCAGACACGCTTGGCCAAGAGTGGGTGGCAGATGGCGATGTAGCGCTACAGAAGAGGAAGGGGAAGGGCTGTTACCACTGATCTGCATACTGTGCGTAATATTTGCGTTGGTATGTCAGACAGCACCCGCTGATCTCGGGCTCTGCTTAATGGAAAAATATTTTGCGAAATAGAACCGTCCAATAAAGTTCAGGCAGGTGGCCTGAGTGCTATATTACATTGGAAACATCCCAGACACGCAAGCTTCCGGAGCGCCGGAAAAAGCTCCTGGTAATTGCTTTTTTATGTGGTTGATTAAAAGCACTTTCATCCGGTGCAGCGTGCAGCAGCTGGGATGGAACTTGTTAATCAATATCGCTTTGTTGTCTTGCAATAGAGAGATCGGCAGGATCAACTTGAGTGTTAATAACAAATTGCGGGCGTTCTATTCAAGACCACACTTATCGGAATGGCCTTCTGCAAGAGAGGCACAGTGATCTTACAGTAATTGAATAAAAAAAGTAAAACAAAAGTTATAGTTTAAAGATCTCGACCATTTAGGTTTCTCAGTGATATTTATTTTTGTGAGTAACAAAGCTCCTTAGTCAGTTCTCGTATAAGCTTGTCTCAAACTTCGAGTCTATACCAAATAAAACTAATTTATTTAGGCCAATTAAATATACGTGTGATAATACATTCACTAATCAGAGTAAGTGCAAATAATGATGAAGAATTAAGAAAACTCGAAAGCAAACACAAAATTGAGCAATTCACAGAAAAAAATGTTGTTCCCAAACTGTCATTTTCTTTATGCACATGAAAATTAGTGAACGCAATTCGCGGCTAATGATCCATTTACTGTTTTGTGAACTGTCAAAAAACGTGTAACAGGAGCCAGTTAGAAAATGCAAACTTATTCAGGTCTGGTCGCTTCTGCGAGACAACTCAACGAGGGAGAAAGACGCGAGTTCCTGTTGACGGACACTCAACGAGAGGCACTTCTCAACTTCTACATTACGTCATTTCCTGAAGTAAGGGCGCGACACGACGTCTACTCAGACGGCGGTCTAGACCAACTGGTCCTCGACCGAGCTCGCGTGATTTCTTAAGGGACTTGAGTAATCCCATCGAAGGACAAGCACATTCGTCCTTCCACATTCTTCACACCTCGAAGCTGTAGCTTAAACGATAGTATGGGACACCCTCTTGGCTGTAAGTACGTTTATAATCAATACGACCTGATCTGAAGTGCAAGGATAAATCTCTGTTTGATCAAGTTCCCAGAGTGGATATCTTAAATTCTTGTTATTTCATTTCAAGCTCTTCATACTCGCAGACTAATCAATGAGCGCGATGTATTTTTCAGACAACTCACCTTGATTAGGTTGATGGTGCATGCAGAAATACGAATGCTAGAAGCATGGCCATTTTATATTATATAGATGACTGCGCATAGATGATTTAAAATTTAATGAACTCGATAATATTTATGCCTACCCTCATTTAGTATTTGGATTACTGTTCTCCATTGTTTCTCTTCTCTTTCTTTTGACATGGCGATTTCCAAATTTTCAAGCAATTTTCAAAAGTAATTTTCTTAAACTAAATTAACTTTGAAAATTGATATATTGCTTGAAATTTAGAAATCATGGTTTCATTATTTGCTGCCTGACCGAAGTCCGGCAAAAATTGACAAGGTCGACTATTTTTGAAAATGGTCTCCGCATACTGTGAGCTGGCCAAAAGTTCTAGAAAATCTGATTTTTAGGTTTTAATTATCTGAGCCGAATTGAGGAATAGCACGTTGCTAATGGTAAAAAAAGATATCCGATGTTTTGGAAAAAAATGCATAAAACTGACTACTATGGAACCTCGTCGATTGATTGATTGATTGATATAGATATGGCACCGGTGCTAGAAACTCTTTTCATCAGCAATTTTTTTCTGACTCAAAAGTGAATAATGGTAAGGCAAAATAAAACGAGAGTGACCTTTTTCTTAGGTTAACAGAATCATACAAAGAAAGGTACTCTTGACACGCAAATCGGGTCCGATTGGATAACGGGCGTTAACGGGTTAAGGAAGAATCGGACTGTATAAAACGATCCTTTCAATGTAAAAGAAACAGGTCAAGGCAAGAGTTGAATATAATTTACAGCATCGTTGGGATATATGCGAGCGAGAAGATTTACTTTCCAACTTGTGTTTGACGGTTGGTTCAGCTGTTCGCGGTCCTTAGAATTAGACACCCCGTGTGTGCAGCCTAATTGCATTACAGTTATGCTGGCATTGAGCGGAAACTGGCAATCTCCTTACACACCCTCGGACTACGACTTGGCCCGGTTGATTGTGAAGCCATGCGTGTCTGATTCGTCTGTGCCTGAGCCTCGCCAATAGAGTCT
>LRSR01001803.1:0-12527 GCA_001579985.1 Hypsibius dujardini | reverse complement strand
AGACAGACAGACAGACAGACAGACAGGCAGACAGACAGACAAACTAACTGCGGCCTGACAGACAGACAGAAAAACTGCGGCCTGACCGGGCAGGCAGAGGGCAAACCGATAGACAGACTGATAGTCAAAGACTACGAGCCAACTGTGAATGGATCCATTTTATTGCTTTTCAGGCGGCCAAACTGGAGTGTATGATATCGACGAACTGGTTCACGTTTTGCGCCTGGAAAATGCTGATGGAATATGCGTTCTCTCGATACCTGCTGAGCTCAACTTCGCAGACTACATGGTTGTGGCCAGTGGTCAGTCTTCCCGGCAACTTATGGGGATGGCACAATTTGTGTCCCGATATGTGCGTATGAAGAATGCCAACGCTCTTCAGATTACTTGCGGATGCCATGACTGCTGTAATGTACTGTACTAAGTTGCGGGATTTCTTCTTTTTTCGTAGTATAAGGCAAAAAAGAGTCCGATTGATCCTTTCCTAAACACTTCGGCTGCGCAGTGGAAACCCAGCTGGATTTGTCTGGATTTAGGTGGGTAAACCTTTGTTTCTTTATCTACTTTTGTGCACGCGTCAATATCTTTCTGTAGCTGCTTGTGTTTCCTCTTTATTTGTCTATTTGTCTGTCTATTTGTCTGTCTGTCTGTCTGTCTGTCTGTCTGTCTGTCTGTCTGTCTCGTCTGTCTGTCTGTCTTACTGTTTGTGTGACTATCTTGTCTGTCTGTTTGTCTGTCTGTCTGTCTGTTTGTGTGGCTGTCTCGTTTGTCTGTCTGTCTTGTTTTCTACGTGTAGCTGTCTGTTTGTCGGTTTGCCGGCCTGCCTGTTTGCCTGCCCACTCGTCTTCCTGCCAAGTTGTCTACCTCTCATGCATTGTGTCTGCCTTTCGTTCCGATTGCCTGCTCAGTCTGTTTTCGGTTTACATGCCGACGTTTCTTACAGGCAACATAATTCTCCATCTAATGGATTGGGAGTCCAGAAGAATCTATGACATCGAATCACTGTGGGCTCTCGGACCGGCTCACGATGCCAAACTTCAGGCACCGATCCACCCGTCACTCGAAATGGTCCAGAAGCACTCATCCATCGTCCATCCGACTGGCAGTCTGGATAACGGTCCGAATAAACGGCCCATGGCAGCAGCAGCAGCAGCAACCACAACCATCACGTCCACGCACATGCCGGAACCGGATGCCGCGTCTTCGACCATCGCCGTGGGGGGATATGGGCGCCTAGCGAAACTTGCAAAGACCGAGCGGCCTAATTAAAAATGCCGCGCCCTAATTTTGAGTCTGCGTCACCTCGAAGTGGGTGAAAGGACGAACATCTGTGTCTGTGACTCAAATGTTGACTTCGAACTGCGGCTGGAGAGTTGTCCAACCCGGGTGTGATAAACTGCGTCCTCGCACGATGGTTTTGTTTTTCGAGTCTGGCTGCGTTGATATATTAGGCCGGACTGAAATTGTCTGGTGGTTTTTTTTTCCAACCTTGTACAATAATTCTTCCTTGAAATTAAATAAAATATCCTCAATTTATTGTAAATTTAGTGATTTTAAATAAAAATACTTTATTTGAAATCTGATTTTGAGCCGTTTAAAATGTCTTTAAAATACCTTTTTAATGACTAGGGTCCATCCCGCGTGTGATAAAACAACAGACAGGCGAAAAAGTGGGCCACAAGATTGTGAACATAATCAACCAATCAAGCGATGAATCTTACGTTAGTTGGTACGGATCCATTTTGAATCCATACTCCATTCTAGAGCGCTTCATGGAATAGAATGGTGTTTCAACCGGTAATGGAATTGGAGTTGCCCGCCCCAATTTACCTTTACTGTACGTTCGCGTTAGACAGGGACAGTAGTACTGGAGTGGAACGTGTGCACGACTGTATGCACGGCTGTGTGCACGGCTGTGTGCACGGCTGTGTGTACGGCTGTGTGTACGGCTGTGTGCACGGCTGTACACGCAGCACAAGCGCCGCGTGGCCGATTAAACGTTCCACAGCTCGTACCCTGTCCCTGTCTAACGCGAAAATACAGCATTTAAATTGGAATTGCATTGGAATAGTCTGCATTTTCGTTGTGTCCAGCGTATCCGGTTCAACGATTCCAATTCCTAGAAACTAATGGAGTTAGACAAAGGATGAATAATCTCCATAGACTTCGAAGAGAATATATACTGTACTATCGCGACCGTCTGGTGCTGCTTTTTGGATCCACCGTATATTATGACTATAGTGAAGCACAGTGTGGGAAGTCATAATATACGGGTGGGTCTAAAAAGCAGCATCAATTGGTCGCGACAGTACAGTGTGTGGCTCTGGTACTGGATTTGGATTTGGAATTTGGGATTTGGATTTGGAATTTGAAATGTAAATCGAAATTAAAACTATTTTAATCGTCTTGTTTTTGTTTTGTTGTGGTTTACTTTGTCCTTTTAATTACTCCCCCAGAATGTCTGCGCACTATTAACTACTCGGAAGGAAATTCGAAATTATTTTTTGCCACACTTCTCCCTCCATGGAAAGTGAATCGACGCTGTGGCGAGACTGCGCCGTGTGGTTGGTAAAATGCACAGCCCTCCCGGCGGACCATCGCTCAACATGGCCGAACGCGGAGGTGATCGATCTGGCGAAAACGCTCCAAGACGGTGTGGTGCTTTGCCAGCTCCTCCACATCCTCAAGCCGGGCTGCCTGGACTTGAACACCATTTTACGGCCGCAGATGTCGGGTGTAAGCCCTGCCTGATCGCTTGATCGATTGATTTACAGAGGTTTTTAGTGAACTGATTGACTTGATTGATTGATTTGCAGATGTTTTTTAGTGAATTGATTGACTTGATTGGTGGTATGTTACTGTGTTGTTGAAACATATTTAAAAGATATTTTAATTGGCTCAGACAACGGTTTTTGATTTCAATTGAAATATTTTTTTTGATATCTTCAGAATAGAAATAGATACTTAATAGCATTATTATTTAATCACTTTGTATTACGTAATGCTTTGTTCGCGGCCTTGATTGAATGATTAGTGATGTTTGCTTCCCACTTTTCACCTTTCAATGCCCTCGCTGTAATTTTGCAGTTTATCAGCGGGAAAAACATTCGCCTCTTTCTCGACACCTGCCTGACAAAACATTTTGCCATGCGGAATGAGCATCTGTTCGAGGCGTCGATGTTGTCGGAGCTGACGAATTTTTACAAGGTGTGTACACATGCAAATCAAGCAATCCAGCACCCGACCTGCATTGACAGTTAATTTCTCGTCAATCAAGCAATCAAGGATCCCACCTCCATTGGCAGATCACTTTATGTCAATCAAGCAATGAAGCATCTAATCTGATTAGCAATTAATTTTACGTCAATCAAGCAATCAAGCATTCGACTTGCATTGGCAGTTAATTTCACGTCAATCAAGCAATCAAGCATTCGACTTGCATTGGCAGTTTATTTTACGTCAATCAAGCAATAAATTGATTGTCTAAATGCTGCTGTGTCATTTGTTCGAGTTTCCAAGTTGTTTGTACCACTTACAGGTGCTGGAATGCCTGTCGCTGCTCTCAAAGACCCAGACAGTTCAGGCGCGGGGATTCCCTTACTTCCCCAAGACGGAACCGAAGAATCAGGTGGAGTACTACAACATTGATTCCTACAAGAATTTGGACGACATTGACGAGTGAGTGAGCTCTCTTACTGTAGCTGCTCTCTTTGCAGTCAAAATCAACATGCAGAAGAACTTTAATTCATGCGACTAATGCGTTTTCGTTCCTTTTGTAGTGGGCCGGTGGATGACGGAGAAGAGCTTTTCGACGCTCGCTTGACAGAGACTTCCCGGACAGAAGATCACATCTACCAAGATCTGTGTTACGATAAGCTTCCAATAAGACGGGTTAGTTTTTGAACTGGGCTGCTTATTCTGTTATTAAACAACTTGTGAGCTGGAATTCTGGGATTAATTGCGCTTTTCAGCCCGAGGATCTCCCCGAGCCGAGGGACAAACGCGAATTCTGCATCCGCGAACTGCTCGACACGGAGCGCAACTACCTCACCGCCCTGGAGATGATTGTGGACAAGTTTCTGAAGCCGATTAAAGACGGTCTGACCGGCGACGATATCCTGACCGTGTTCATCAACATTGAGGATCTTACCAAGCTTCACGGAGACTTTCACACGGAGCTGCGTCGGCTGTGCCGCACGCCAGGATTGGTTTTCGAGGCGCAACTGCAGGATATCTTCGAAAAGTACCGTATGAGGTTTACGGCTTACGGACGATACTGTGCGGAGTTGCCGAAAGCGCAAAAGAGGTTGGATGAACTATGCTCGAAGAGTGAGCGCATCAACGAAGCTGTCAAGGTTGGTTTATGCAAGCAAATGACCACACGTGCGCCTAGGCAGACGAGCAGGTAAACAGAGTTGCAGACACACAGATAGGCAGGCAGGCAGGCAGGCAGAAAGACAGACAGGCAGACACACAGACAGACAGACAGACAGACAGACAGACAGACAAATAGACAGATAGACGGATAGACGGACAGACAGATAGACAGACGAGCAGCTGGTTACGGGCATAGTAACTCATTGCGAGTTCTTCTTCTTGCAGAAATGTCAAAACGAAACCAATGACGGAAAGTTTCGTTTGCGGGACCTCCTGAGCGTGCCAATGCAACGCATCCTGAAATACCACCTGCTGCTGCGGGAGTTGGTCAAACAGTCCGCCAGTCTGCCGCAGGAGCAGCAGGCCGCCGTGGCGCGGTCGTTGATGATAATGGCGGATATTGCCATGTACATCAACGAGGTGAAGCGCGATAGCGAAATGATTGACCTCATTAAGAGTGTCGAGGATAGTATTACCGACCTGCAGATGCCGGAAAATTTACATCTCACCTCGTACGGGCACCTCCACATTGACGGGATTGTGCGCTTCCGCCCGCATGAATCGACCACACCCAAAACTCGGTATTGACTAGTTTCGACGTTTCGGGCCGTAAGGCAGACAGACAGACAGACAGACAGACAGACAGACAGACAGACAGACTGACGGACGGAGAACCAGCTAGCCCGCCAAATCAACATGTAGGCAGACAGACAAGCAGAGCCTTGCCATATTTATTACCTTTTCATTACCCAGGCACATTTTCGTATTCGACCGTGTCATGCTGATCGTCAAACCCACGAAGGTGCGTCATCTCGCGTCCCAACAGACTGTGTAAATTAAACACAGGCTTTCGAACTTTGCACCCTTGAAATCGTTATATTGTTTCACGCCCGACGTAACATGTTTTATATATATGCACACCCGCCTCAGTCATAAAACGTTTCGTCAACATTTTTCACATCTCCTCCCCCATATTTATACGCATATAGGCAGTCTTCACGTACCAGGACGCCCTCATCATGGATGAATTCCGCGTGGACGAGACGGTGCCAAACAAGCCGGTGAAGGATAAGGTATGCAACCGGTCTCTCTGTTTGTCTGTCTGTCTCTCTACCTGTCTGTCTGTCTGTGTATGCATGTTTGTTTGCTCGCTCCTTTCATTTCTCCCTTTCTGTGCTCATTCACTCCTACCGGCGGCTTATCTTGCACTCCTTACACCCATTTGCCTCACACAGTGGAGTCATCAGTGGCATGTGTTCAACTTTAAAGACCACCGCCTGGCCTATACGATGGCTGTGAAGACGGACGCCGAACGGAAGAGGTGGATTGCCGCAATAAAAATGGCCTTGTGAGTTGTTGTGTGGTATTTTTCGCTTGCTGATTTCAGCAATTTTATATGCGATTTCTGGAGCGGAAACGTCGGAATTTTGCGTTCTTTTTATCGCGGATCATAACAGGGATAATCTATCACCGCCGGATTCGAAGAAGTGTGCCACCCATCTGCCGGTGTTTGCGACGTTTGGGGAGCCTACCCTGTGTGTAGTCTGTGATCGACTGCTGCGTGGGACCTTCTTCCAGGGATATCGCTGCTCGGTCTGTAGTCAGGCGGTGCATAAGGAGTGTATTGCCAATTTTAAGGACTGTGGAAAACCGAGTATTCGACCTCGTTCTGCTCATCGGCCGTCTTCTGGTAAGGAGTACTGCCTCCCACTCTGTCTGTGTCCTTTTATTTTCTCACCGTGTCTGTTTACCTGTCGGTCTTGTATGTTTGTCTGCCCGTTTCTATCTTTCTTCGTCCGCCTTTCAGCTTGACTATCTCTTCCTTTATTCTCTCTGTCTGTCTCTCTGTCTGTCTGTCTGTCTGTCTGCTGTCTGTCTGTCTGTCCGTCTGTTTGTTTGTTTGTCCTTTTGTTTTTTTGTCTGTCTGTAGGTTTGCTTGCCTGCTGTATTTTTTTTCCTTTCTGATGCTTAATTTTGCTCTACCACATTTTAATGTTCTATTTTCAGCTACATTTTCAACTGCCTCGACAGCGTCGGTCTCGCGCTCTCCCCGAACCGCTTCCATGGGCACTTTTCCGAATTCTTCCAACAGGTCGACGTTCGATTTCGGCGGCTTGAAAAAGTCCTCCTCTGACCTGTGCGAGTCCAGCGAGTTCCCAAACAGTCGCTGCGCGAGCTCAAACGGCAACCAGGAAAATGATCACGCCGTGGTTCAGCTGCCTGCGGCCAGCCGCAACAACCTTGTCTCGCCGATCAGTCCCAATCCCACGTCACCCTTTAACCCATTCTCGCCGGCGACACACGGCCATTTCACCTACCGAACGGAGGAAGAGGAGGCTATGTTGGTGTATCCGTGGTTTGCCGGCTGTATGGATCGCGGGCGGGCGGAAGAATTCCTACAGCGATTTAACAACGGCACGTTTCTCGTCCGAATCAGTGCAAAGGCTGACCCAAAACCGTATAAGGCCATCAGCGTAAAGTGAGTTACTCTTCGATTTCTGAAAGGCAGGCAGACAAACAGATAGATGAATAGGTAAACAAACAGACAGTCAGACAGACAGACAGACAGACAGACAGACCGACAGACAGACAGACAGACAGACAAGTGGGTAGGAGGCATTAAGAAATGTGGTTTCAGTTTCAGTGTTGATGTTTTTTTTTCTCTTTCTGTAGGTATGACGATAAGCCTAGACACATCAAAATCCTCTATAACTCTGATCAAAACTGCTACCTCGCACCGAACAAATTTTTCAAAAGCGTCCCAGAACTAGTTGCCTGGTATGAGACGCACAGCCTGGCCGACTCATTCCAGGGTATGAACTGTACGCTACGGATACCATACAAGAAAGCTCTCCTGCCTCAAGGTTTGTCTGTCCTATTCTCGGCCCTTTTAATGGATGGATTTACTGGTTTGATTGTATTTCATTGCCCTGCTTTTCTTTCTAGATTCAGGGAGCAGTGGAACAGTGGCAGGCACGGCGTACCCAAGAGCTATCGTTAAATACAACTTCTCAGCCACTTCGCCGAACATGTTAACCATCAAAGTCGGCGATGAGGTGGAGATACTCGGCCGGTCCGGCGAGCAGCGTGGTTGGTGGAAGGGACGCTGCAATGGACGGGTACGTACGTTCGTACGTACGTACGCGGTGATGTTGCTCAAACTGTGTTTAAGCACAATGCAAATACGATTAAAATAAATATTACAACGTATTCTAAAAATGATTCTCAACTTAAAATAATAATAGTCTGAAGTAATTAAAAAGTTCTTGTTCAATGTTTATTTCTCCAGGTGGGCTATTTTCCACTTTCCTACGTCGAAGAATCCCCATCAATATTACCCGGCACGACCGTGTAGTTTTCCGTCCCTCATATTCTAGACATGTATGCTTTAAGACCTTTAGTTTTTCTGCCTGCACTTTTTTATCGTTTCAATATATTTTCTAGCTTTCTTTCGCTTGTGCCTTGACGTTTTCAGCTTCCAGTTTCCAGCAGGACCCTAACTAGCCCACAACTTTTCAAGTCTGTTTATACATATACAGCTGGCGGAGAAACTTACTACGGTTCGCCAGGCGTTGATTGATCTAGTGCAGTACGTGCAAAATGGAAAAAAGCATTGATTGATACTTTGGCCAGTCAAATGCAATGTTTAGATTAAATCAATCAATCAACCGCTCGCCTATCAGTGTTCACGTTAATCAATCAATCAACCAACCGTTCACTCGCCAACCTGGCAATTTCGACGTGCCTTGTGGCATCCATATCCATTATCCACACTACACCAAATCAATCAACGACAGGAGAATCGTAGCAACTTTCTTTGACAGCTGTATATATATACCAATGTACACACGCGTGATAACCAGTCCACTTGAGGGTGAGAGCGACGCAAATAAAGACAACCCGCACGAGAACAGCAAAGTTGAACAACAAAGCAGAAAGTCTCCAGAATAAAACTAAAAAGCCGCTGGTAGGATGTGAAATTCAATCACTCCTCTACCATTCCGTTCCGCCTAGGGAAAACAATTCTAAGACGACGTCAGGAGCTGTTGTGCCTTCAAGGCCTCCGGAAAGAGTTGGTGGTAGCTCATCGTCGGGATGTAGTTAGCGGTGATCATTTTGCCTGCAAAAGCGGGAAACAATTCCAACATCAACAACGACATTTGACAGGCCAAGAAGTCATCGGAAAATTCAAATAAAACATCAGAAAGTGGTATAATTGTTTATCACCAGTTGTTCACATCTGCGTGGTGCATAGTTTCTCTCATCATATTGTCAAGTGCTGTCCATCAAAACCGGTCGCCAGATTTTTGCCTTGAAACATTTCAATCATGGCAAACAAAACATTCGATCCCAAATCGAAAGAGAAAAACCAAATTCACAGGCTTCAACCAATAACTCAATCCACGGACGTCATTCAACGAACCAAACAGCCTTAATCAATAAATCAACCAAAAGTCGTCATCTTAAACGTCTTCAAGAAAACTAGGCAAGTCACTAGGCGACCGGTTTTGGTTCATGAGCCGTACAGGGACAAAGTCACAAATCATCCCCCACCAACTTACCGGCAAAGAATCGCCCATGCAAATGCTGCACGGCCATCGCGGCCGCGGAGATGGACACGGACTTTACATAGACGTTGCCCTCCGGCGAGGTGCGGTCCACCTTGACGTGCACGACCCCGCCGTACTGGGAGACCTCCTCGACAATCTCCACTGCCAGCTCCTTATCCCACTCCGGCTCCGTCTCGGTGGACGGGTCGAACATGTTGGATAACATGAAACACTGCGTCGCAATGGGAGGAGCCAGGGAAGATGCTACCACGGGGGCCACAGACTGAACCTGCTGCCGCGGCGCCACCGTCGCCTGGGGAATGGTCATGCCGGTGCCTTCGGCCAGCTTGGCCATCAACTGCAGTCGCCCAGTCGGACCCAAATCGAAACCCGCCCGGTCCATGTCGTCGTGGTCCAACGATTGACCGCCTCCTCCGCCCGCTCCCGACTCACTGCGATCCGTCACATGGCCAATTTTCATCGCACGTCCAGCCAATTCGAAGCCGTTCAACTACAAAATAAATGATTAAAAACCTGCTCGGAATCAAAAAAATTGTCTAGTCACCTGTTCCATGGCGCGCTTAGCGTCAGCAACGTCGCGGAATGTGATGAAGGCGTAGCCGCGCGACCGCTGCGTCTCCGTGTCCATCATTAGCTGCAAGCTGTCAATCTTGCCAAACGGCTCAAAAATGTCCTTCAGCATGTCCTCGGTGATGTTAAAATGGAGCGAGCCCACGTACAACCGCATTGGGCCCTTTTGGACGGCACCGGCAGCCGCCATGGCGGCGCGGTTTTTCTCCGCATGCGTCGGCTGGATAATCATCGGGCAGTTCTTCAGCTTCTGCCCGTGCAGACCGAGCGCGAGGGGCACGGCCTCCAGCTCGTAAAACTCAATGTAGGCAATGCCCTTGGAACGACGGGTTTTACTGTCGACAATCAGCCGGACGTCGCGGACCTTCCCCACCGAGGAGAAGAACTTCTCCAGGTCTTTGGCGTTGATGGTCTGCGCGAGTTGCATGGCAAAGACGGTGCGTTGATCGCGTTCCTCCGCGGGAAGGGTAGGCGATTCGCTACGGACAGAGCGAGCGCGTTCGACTGATTGTCGGGGACGTCCGCCACCACCACGGCCTCCTCCTCCTCCGCCGTATCTGAAAGAGAAGAGAAAGCTAAAGACCAATCTCAAGTAGATCATACGAAAGATACAAGGTAGCGACAGACAAGCAGTTGTTGGAATCAGAGAAATAAATGCCGCACAGGCCGTGACTGGCACTCAACCATGACTTCGATAGTTTCCGCCTCGTCTGACGCTCATGAAGTCAAAATAACTTCACAAGTAACATAAAAGGCGTTTGATTTTACGCTGTTTAAATTACGAGATCCAGGGAAAGTAGATACTAATTAAGAGACAATACAGGAAAGGCGTCTCAGACCGAACACACGAGTGCTGACCAGGCCGCAGACATCTCAGTCAACACAACACCAAAAGCAGACGGAACACACGTCACAAGATGCCATTAAGGCAGACGGACAGCATCTCAGGCAAAAATAGAGACAGTTACAATTAAACTGGAGGCAAGCAAGGAAACTGACTATTAAGACAACAATCTAGACTGACAAGGTCCAGACGACATTGATGCGGCCACAGACAATACCAGCAGCAAGACATTGAAGATCCCAGCCAATGCAAACAAGGTTATAGAATATACAGACAGCACCAGCAAGCCAGAAAACATTGCAGACAACGCTGCTGATGAGATGACAAGAAAATCCAGACAACGACACAAGCAGACAGACAATGATACATGAAGACAAAATTCAAAAATTCAAAAATCCAACAGGCACCTGATGACTCCACACTTACCCTCCTCCTCCGCCATAGCCACCACCACCGCGAAACGGCGGCGGCGATCTCCTCCCACCGTAACCACCACCGCCCCGTCCGCGGGAACCATTATCCCGCCGGTCATCGTACCGATCCCCACCCCGGCGGTCGTCATAACGATCCCGGCGGTCATGTCGATCCCTCGGCGACCGCGAACGACTTCGGCGACGCGGTGCAGGCGACGGCGAGCGACTGTCCCGACGGCGTCGATCCCGTTCCGCTCCACGACGACGCTCGCGGCTTCGCGATTGCGACGGAGAGCGGCTCTTCGAGGGGGACTTGTGCCGGCGCCGTCGACGCTCCCTTTCACCGTCACTGGTGTCATCGTCCGGACTGGCGGTCCGCTTGGACTTCGATTTAGACTTTTCGCGGGAGGATTTCCTGGCGACGCGGGAACGAGAGTCACTGCGGTCCTCCCGACGACGAACTTCGCGACTGCTGGAATGGCGCTTCCGCCGGGATGACGACTTGGGAGAGCGGGAACGACTGCGACTAGGTGATCGACTCGAGTGGCGTTTCTTGCTGCAAGAGGAAAGAACACAAAGACATCAGATCAGGATCGAGAACTGGACAAAACGCTCAGAGGCGTCTTCAGCTGTTTTCCTCTTTAAAAGTCAGAAAGTGGTATAATTGTGTCTCACCAGTGGACCATCTGCGTGGTGCATAGTTTTTCTCATCATTTATTCGAGTAGATGCGTCGAGTTTTCATTTTCGAGGGCTTATTCAATGAGAAAGGCAAGAACTTACTCTACAGAGGAGCTACGGCGGGTGCTTCCATTCCTGCGAGTCACTGGTTCCGGTGAGGTGGTCCGACCGTTGGAACTCTGCGAAGCAAACAAAAGAGCGTTAGGGTGACGGGTACACACGTAGTGACGGAGCCCGACCGAAGATTAAAACGCGATTGGGAAAGCTTCCGCGAGTTTGGGATCACATCTACAAAAACACAAGTGAAAACTGCGCCTCCTCGTCTCCAATTTCTTTCGTGGAAAGTGTGCCGGCCTATATAAGAGCGAGATCATATGGCGGCGATATAACAAGGTGGGGTCATTATATGAACTGAGTGGTGGAGAAAATGAAAAGGGTACCACGCTAAATTTCTCGGCAGACATGAGACACACGAACAGAAAAGTGCAACCTGAAAAAATACACCAGCATTAAAAAAAGAGAATTTAAATAGACCTTTCGAAGTTTAAAAGCTACAGTATAAAAAGCAAGAATAGCTATTTAAAAATAACATCAAGTATAAGTCAACCAATTAAAATTATACGCTTTCCGGCAACGGCAATCAATCAATCAGTCAACCTAGACAATCAATCAATCAACCTAGGTAATCAATCAATCAGTCGAGGCAGTCGAGCAATCAATCAGCTAAGGCAATCAATCAATCAGCCGAGGCAAGCAAGCAATCAATCAGTCAATACAAATTAGCGCAAATAAATGGACCGAAGTAACTTTTTCCCTCAGTAAACTGCAACCACAAGACGTTGAATTTCTTTTGAAACAACTGTGATTTTTGTATTTGGATTATACTTTCGGTTTAGCGATCATTTTCAATTTCAATCTAATTGAAAATTTGAAGACTGTTAAACATAGGAAGTTTATAGAAATTCGGAAACAAATTAATCAATCAATCGACTGCAAAACAAGTTTTACTGATGCAAATAAAAAATCCCGTATTTCATCAGACCGAATTAAGCCCGGAAGGCTCATATTATCCA
>LRSR01001802.1:0-12476 GCA_001579985.1 Hypsibius dujardini | reverse complement strand
CTGGGATTTCAAAACATCAGTTTGTCGTTTAAATTTGGATCGTTCTTGAACGTTTTGAGCCTCCAAAGTGTATTCATCGGTACTGGACCTCAACAAACTTCAAATCTGATTTTTTTAAAGATGTTTTAAAATCCAGGGGGATCACTAGAAATCAGACCCCCACACCCCCACAAGTTTCAACTCGTTCAGGGAAAAGAGTTCAATTTTGGGTTCAATCTCATAAAAAATGCATTTTGCCCCTTTGCCCACCCCCTGGCTCTGCCGCGAGGGGTCCTGGTTCCGACCTGTAAGAACTTTAAACGAGATTTTGACAGTTAACACAGAATTTTCCATTTTGGAAAGCGGAAAATGAGTCTTTGCCGTTTTTCGGATAGACTGTTCCTTCAAATCGCAGACGTTTCTGCAGCTGTGCTTCTCCCACTCCCAACGCAGCCGAGCGGTGTATTCCAACGCGACTGCGGATAAGCAGGCGGTGGTGGATTTACTGGATTCCATGCGACAAGTGCTGCTCAAGAAGCCGAAAGGCGAGCCCAGCGTCTCCACAGCTCTGGTATGGATTGAGCAAGGGAATCGTCATCATTCTGTTGGCGTCATGAAGAGAAAGCAAAGCTAGACTAATCCAAACAAAAAGCCAAACTGAAACAAAGCGAAAAATTGTGTTTTAGTTTTATCTTACTGTATGAAAGGATATTCAAATAGAGCCGCCAAGTATTGAAATTCGATCACTAGGGGCACTAGGGCGAGTGCCCCCCCCCCGGGGGGGAGGGGCAATTTTTAATTTTCTATTAGGAAAAATTGTCTTCTTCTCGCTAAACTGCCCTCACTCTGCACTCTCACGTTAAAGGCGTGGTTCGGCAACATGACAACCTTCATTGACCTGATCAGCGGGATCGAAGTGGACCTTGTCAAAACCATAAGATCGCATCTGGACTTTCAGGTACTCAAACCTTTTGCGTTTTCACTTGGGACGATTTTCAAAGGTCCAATTCAGAATCGCCTCTCACTAACTTTTTTGAGGTGGTCCAATAATTATGATGAACACGTTTTTTTTATTTTGCCGGTGTGGTAGCAGAGAAATGTTTTTGGCGAAATTTCAAAGTGCAAAATATCCGCTGCAAATCGATTGGTGGGTTGATTGATTGGTCCAGCACTCGTTCAGTGCAATTGATTGATTGAACTGATGTCCTACCGGTCAGATTTATCGATTGATTTAGCTTCAACGAGAAATTTTATTTGGCAACTCGACGACAACGAAACAAGAAAACGATCCGAAGCAATGATATTGCACCAAAGTGATTCCATCAAGCAATCGATTCGCCAAGTTAGAACTCTGGCCAATCAATCAAGCAGTCAATTAACCACACGCGGTGCGTAAAATCTGCGCAATCAATCAATCAGTTGCACTGAACGTGGGCTAGACCAATCAATCAATCAATCGGTTTGCAGTGGAGCTTTTGCATTGTACTAAAAATTAGAAACTTTTAAATTCCGCCGATAAAAATTCTCTTTAACCGCACCAGCGAAATAAAAAAATTTGTTCATCATAAATATTGGCTATCTTAAAAAAATATTTAGGGGCGATTCTGAATTTGACATTTGAAAATTGTCCCATGTTAGATTCAACGTGCGACCACAGACTTTACCCAGTCCTTGGCTTTCCTCGTCCTGGTGGCGGCCGGCTGTCCCCCGCTCTGCATCTGGTACTTCCGCTCCGTCAGCCAGATCAACGGCACCATCGCAAAGTCCGCGCACGTCTTGGCCAGTCAGACTAAGACGTTGGCCATGGAGAAACGCCGTGGCGAACGGCTGTTGCATCGCATGTTGCCGCCATTCATCGCGGATTCGTTGAAGCGTGGCGACCATGTTCTGCCGGAGTTCTTTGAGGCAGTAACCGTAAGTTCAAAAATTGTCTCGAAAAATGAACTTTATTTAATTGCCCTTTTCTGCATTGATCCTTTGGAAGGTGTTCTTTTCCGACATTGTCGGTTTCACCAAAATCGCAGCGCGAAGCACGCCCCTGCAAACTGTGACGCTACTGAACAGTTTGTGGTCGAAATTTGACGGCGAACTCGACGCGCACGACGTTTACAAAGTGGAAACTATCGGTGCGCTCTAAATCATCAAACCTCAAGACCTAAACCGACAAGGAAATGAGACCACTTAAGACGGCGAATTTCTTTATATCTGTTCGCTCTTACCGATGCACTCTTGCCTGGTCTCTTCGATTCGATTGAGAAAATCGGCGGAAAATGAGAACTACAATTTTAAATAAATAAAAACTGACTAGTGGTGGTATATAGGGGGCGCTGTCTACGTTACCGTCTCCGTGAATTAATCAATTAATAAAACGTCTCTGCGTTTATTCAATCGATCAGTCCGTTCAAAATCAAGTAATCAATCAGTACATGTTTCAGTAACGTAGACAGCGCCCTCTGTATACCACCACTGGTCAGTTTTTATTTAATTTAAAATAGTAGTTCTGGTTTTCTGCCAATTTTCTCGATGGAATCGATGAGATCAGGCAAGAGTGCATCGGTGAGAGCAAAACAGAAATTCGCCGTCCAGAGTGGTTTCATTTCTTTGTAAACAACAGCAATCAATTAGAACTAAACTAACAAGGGAATTTTGCAACTCTCCAACACGAAATCTTGAAGTGTCTAAAGAAGGAAAAATTCTTTCGCGGTGGTACATAGAGGGCGCTTTCAACGTTAACATATAGCACGTCCATTGATTGTTGCATTATAGAATATAGCACATGATAAATAAACGGTCGGTCTTTACTGGAACGTTAAAGCGGTATAATGCAACAATCAGTCGACGTGCTTTATGGTAACACTAAAAGCGCCCTCTATGTAACACCGAGAAAGAGTTTTTCCTTCTTTAGAAGTTCTTTAGTTCTTTCTTCTTTTTCCTAGAAAAGTTCGGTGGAGATCCTACGCTTTTTTTGACGGAATTAAACACAACTAACTTATGTGCATCTGTTAAAATTAAAGACAGTGCAAGATTTCGTGTTGGATTGTTGCAAAATTCTTTTGTAACACTTCAGTGACGTTTTTTGGTTCTGTTTAAAAGAACCAAAAAAAATTGAACTAAAGGACACTCGGTAAATAATTTAACAATACGTTCTTGGTGCTTCTTTTAGGAGACGCGTACATGGTGAGACGCGTTAGGAGACGCGTTCAGCGTGTTCCTGATTGGAAATCAATCGCACGGGTATTTCTAAAATGCGCATCTGCGCATCTGCGGCTTTTCAGGTCGTGAGTGGACTGCCTCGGCGGAACGGAATCAATCACGGAAGGGAAATTGCGGCGCTCTCGCTGGATCTGTTGGATATCGTTAAGGAGTTCGAAATTTTCCATCTTCCTGGGGAATTTCTGAAAATACGAATCGGTCTACATACCGGTACCGTAAAATCCCGCACAGTTGAAGGGAACGGCGTTCGGTTAAACAGAACACTCGCAAAAAAACAATTCAAGTTTTATTGTTTCAAACATAAGAGCACAAGACTCCAACCTGTTGATTGTTGATTGAGCTTGCTTTTTAATCTCAAGCGGAAGTGGATGCGTTGATTTCTTGATTCGTTTTCGTTTTCAATCCCGGGCGTTATTTTCTGTACCTATGGGCAAAGTTATCGAGTGTTCTGTTTAACCGAACGCCGCTCCGCTCAACTGTGCGGCACTCTACAGTATTTAATTGTGATCGCCCACAATTGAACTACAACAATCAAACGTGCATCTCCAAAAAAAACAAGAAAGTCACTGACCAAAGGTCATTTCCTTTGTGATCAAAGGTCATTTACTTTGTGACCAAAGGTCATTTCCTTTGGACCAAAGGTCATTTCCTTTGGACCAAAGGTCATTTCCTTTGGACCAAAGGTCATTTCCTTTGTGACCAAAGGTCATTTCCTTTGTGACCAAAGGTCATTTCCGTTGTGACCAAAGGTCATTTCCTTTGTGACCAAAATTCGTTTCCGTTGTGACCAAAGGTCATTTCCTTTGTGAGCAAAGGTCATTTCCTTTGTGACCAAAGGTCATTTTCCGTTGTGACCAAAGGTCATTTCCGTTGTGACCAAAGGTCATTTCTTTTGTGACCAAAGGTCATTTCCTTTGTGACCAAAGGTCATTTCTTTTGTTTATAGGGCCAGTTCTGGCTGGCGTGGTCGGTAGGAAGATGCCCCGTTATTGCCTCTTCGGGAATACAATACGCCTGGCTGAATGGATCGAGCAAACCGGATTACGTATGATTTGCGTAAATTCATTTGAGAATGAACAAAAAAAGCAGTATTAGTCTTTTTGGTGCAAAATTTTTCTTTTAGTGAATGCGGCTATGTAGATTGTCCAAGACAACTTTTTTCATGGGCATTAATCTATATTTACGAAAATTTATTTTCCAGCTCTGATGATTCATGTCAGCGAAGCCTGCAAACTCTTGCTGGACATGGTTGAGGGATTTGATCTGTCAGCGCGAGACTTGCAGGAAAGGCTTTGTCATTTAAATAGTCAATTCCAGCTGAAATATTTCTTTAGCCATTTGAATATTCAGTCGCCCCTGTCAGGCAGAAACATGGTGGGCTTTTCTTTTTACAGGCGCAGCCAGACGTCCCCGGCCACGAAACGTTAACATACTGGCTGAATGGATTTAAGCAGAGTAACCGGAGATATACAAGAGACGTTTTATTCAACACATAAACCTAACTGGGATGATGAATAACTTCATCATTCGTGGTTCACTTTAACTTGCATATGCCATTTCAATTTAATGCCCGAATCACCATGACACATATGCTGGGCTTCATTACGTGTCGGTGAGAATTTGCAGAGTATCATAGCCACAAGACCAAATGTGTGCAATGTGCAGTGTGCAATGTGCAGTGTGCAATGTTCAATAGGCAGTGTGTAGAGGGCAGTGTACGGTGTGCAGTGTGCAATGTGCAGTGTGCAATGTGCAGTGTGCAGTGTTCAATGTGCAATGTGCAGTGTGCAATGTGCAGTGTGCAGTGGGTAGTATGCAGCATTTCATATAATGCAGATTGCAGATGTAGTCTTGTGGCCAACCATTTCCGCCTGAAATCAAAGCACTTTTCTGTATAGCCTGCAGCCTTGTGGTAACATATTGCGTCTTGACAAATTGAGCGCCCCGAATTTTCTGACCAAGGTGTACATTGTGCAATAATGCTTTCCAAATTGTGGAATTTGCTTTGTTTGTCAACTCAAAAAAGACGTTTTTGATGGGACATTAAAAGTGATGTTGATTGGTCGTGCTGCGAGAAATATTTAGACTTTTTATTAGAGCTATTTTTGGTGGCAAGTTTTGTTAGAGGAAAAATTATTTAATATAGCTTTTAGAAATCCAGGAATCCATTATTAAAAGACTTTGGGAGGCTGTTACCCGCGAACAATTGGATACTGTAGCGATGCAATTCTAATGTTTAGCTGCGACCACGCCCCCGGGGCTGTTTGGCCACCACTCCGTCTGAATTGTCCTAAATATTTTATTCCAAATATTTACCGTTAAAAAATCTTTTCGTTGTTTCAAATGCTCGAGAAGAGCCGAATTTGTTTTATCAAAAACCGAAGAAATACAATTTTAAAGCGCTGGTTTTTGCTTCGTGGATGGTCTCACCGAGAATTTGCCAGAGCGGAGAAAATCAGGGAGGCTTCCCTCCGCCGGTGGCTAACGTAAAAGCCTGCTTTTTCGGTTGATCGATCTCTTGCACGCATTGGGAAGGAGTAGTTTTTTAATCGTTGTGCAGGAAAGTTGCAGTGCATGAACTTGAAAAAATTCCTGAACGAAATGCAGCGGACGCGTGTATCCGAAGCTTGCATCACAGTGACGGTGGTTTTGTACGCACTCTGCACTTGCTTTTCCTACACTTTACCCGTCAAGCACTATATCTCTGGCTGCTGTAAATTCAGTAAATACATTTGTCCTTCTATTATTTGAATAAGAATTTCGCTTCTTTATTGCAATTGAATTTGCAATTATTCACATTAGCTCGAGGTTCAGATATGATTGTATAGAACGGAATTTCCGCTCTCCGTGGTATCTGTACCGGAAAAGCCGCTTCGCGTCGTTCTTGTCTTCCGACGGAATTTCCGGTGTAATTGATGATGCCGGAAGAAAAAGTCCTCTACATGTGTATGTACTGCTTGTTTTGTCTGGGTTTTTTCCGTCTGGGTTTTTTCCCGTCTCATATTTTTACCTGTGCGGCAGTGCGCATCTACAACTGCTTGCAGGTTACTTGCAGACTTTTGACTTGGTGTGGTTTGTCAAACAAGACTACACGTTGTTTGACTGGTGAAAATTTCAAACGGCTTATCGATCAATCAACTCAATGTACGCATCACGAATTTCGTTGCCCGGAAATCTTGATTTGTTGTTGTTTTCTTCGATTGATTGAGTCTGTCGCGCGTTTTCAGTTTCCACTGTGCCAAATTTCAGTCTTAATATTCAAATATATTTTCCGAATGAGCACAGTCTACTTCTTTTATGTTTGGTGACGAGATTTCGGCCGGTTTTTGCTTTAAGATATTAAAACTTTATAACATGTGTAGTCTTGCGGCTCACGATACGTCAAATCAAAAGTTTGCAAGTAACCTGTATTGCGAAGGGAAAATTCTGACGTATTGACAGAATTGTCAGTCTGTCACCGCTCCAACAGCGAAACATATCGACGCGGACGTAATTGCGAAAACGAGTCCGTTGGGGTTATTTTTGAGTCAAGCTTTGAGAAAGTTGTCCAACGTTGTGGGCACATACTGTACCGGGTTCAGGAATGCTTTTGAGACAAATTTTGCCACAGCCACGCGCGCAGAGTGTGCGCATGAAAGAAAACATGTAAACTTCAGTTTCTCTCTACATCTTTTGGACGAAAAAATGTGTGCTCATAGACAAGCTCTAAAACAACGCTAGACAAGGAAAGGGACAGGGCATGATACCGGGTTCAGGAATGCTTTTGAGACAAATTTTGCCACAGCCGCGCGCGCAGAGTGTGCGCATGAAAGAAAACATGCAAACTTCAGTTTCTCTCTACATCTTTTGGACGAAAAAATGTGTGCTCATAGACAAGCTCTAAAACAACGCTAGACAAGGAAAGGGACAGGGCATGATACCGGGTTTAGGAATGCTTTTGAGGCAAATTTTGCCACAGCCGCGCGCGCAGAGTGTGCGCATGAAAGAAAACATGCAAACTTCAGTTTCTTTCTAAATCTTTTGGACAAAAAAAATGTGTGCTCATAGACAAGCTCTAAAACAACGCTAGACAAGGAAAGGGAGAGGGCATGATACCGGGTTCAGGAATGCTTTTGAGACAAATTTTGCCACAGCCACGCGCGCAGAGTGTGCGCATGAAAGAAAACATGCAAACTTCAGTTTCTTTCTACATCTTTTGGACGAAAAAATGTGTGCTCATAGACAAGTTCTAAAACAACACTAGACGGGGAATGTGAAACAGCTAATGCTAAGCCCTGATATTACTCTATTTTGAGCCCCAACTTGACTCCGTCTCACTGTTGTCTTTTTATTAAGTCTCCAATCTTCACGACTCCTCAGATTTGCATAAATCCTGATAACACAGCTAATGCTTTCCGATTCAGTTTGTTTTTTTTGCACGTTTCAGTTGAGACCAACTTTAATTTATGTGACAGCGCAACGCTTTAGAGGCAGATTGATGGAAAAAAAGGTCGCGAGCACGCAGCACACGGAGAAAGCTTTGCATCGCGAAGCGAAGAGCACTTTTCAAACAGCAATTTGAGTGACAAAATATTGTCTCAAAAGTATTTCCGAACCCGGTATATCAACAGGTATTCAACACAACACCCGAAAGCGTGCAGGTTTGTTGTGCCGGTACAATTAAACCGGTACTCTCGGTACAGACGCGAATGCAAAACAACGCAATAAAAATAATGCCGCGTCAAGATGTTTTTTTTCGTGGTTTCCCAAATTATAAAAGAAAAAGCCGCGTTGAGAGATACGCTGAAGCACTTCATCTTTGTTAGCTAAAAAATATACACAATGTCACGTTTACTGTTCTTCCTCGTCGCGGCCTTGATATCAGGTACGAATGCGAACGCATAAGCGCGCTTTTCAAGCTCTTTTTTTATTGCAATATTTTGGATGTCTTTAAACTTAATTTTGGCTGAAATATTTTGAAAATGAATTTTTTTCAGGAGTCTGCCTGGCTCAAAAAGAGGACCAGCAGCCGGGAAACTGCACATGCCGAGCTCCTCCCCCGCCAAGTCCTGGGAAGGATGATGTGGGAATAATGGACGATAATGATGACGAGCCTCCGATGATGATGATGATGGGAGACGATGAGGACGCGCCGCCACCTCCGCCGCCACCTCGAATGGACGGGAAGCGCGCGCCACCGCCGCCACACCCTCCGCACGAGGGAAAGAAATGGAGGAATCACCACAAGAGGCCACAAGTGTGCGGCACCGACGGGAAGGAGTACCCCGATCGTTGCAATTTCATTAACGCCCAAGCGTCCGATGCTAGTAAGTGTGGGTGATATTATTCTGTGCAATTAGCGAAAAATTTGAGAAATTCACGACGGGAAAAAATGCCAGATCTACTCAGTCCTGCTGGTGAATTGACATCGATTGCATCCAAGAAAAGCCCTGCAAGAGGATTGATTGACGTCCAGGTTCTTTTTGAGTTCAATCAATCAAGCCACACAATTAACGCTGTGAAGAATTCTCTCGGTGAGGTCCGTTCAACTGAACCAAGTGAAGTAAATCTCAGTTTGCCCTTCGTGGTTCATCTTTTTCTTCAAGTTTGAATTCACTTTCCAAAAACTCCGTGAAGTTGTTCAGTAAACCTAAATAATTGATTCGTTTCGTTGTAGAACTGGGTGAGCGACCGTGTGAGAAGAAGCATGATAAGAAGCCCATCCCGCACTGTCTGAACAACGGCACCACCCTCAACATCGATCGCCGGGAGTTGGACAAGATGTTGAAGACATCGCCGATCAGTGAGAATTTCGTAACAAACATTTACGCACGCATTTTTGTTGTAATATTTTCGTATTATCACGCTAGGTCTCGGTCTCCTCTGTCCGGGAGCCTGTCCGTGCGCGTTGAAGTGCCCGCCACCACCGCCACCACCGCCACCACACGGCGCACCCAACCGCAATGAAACACGCGATCACGGACCAAAGAAAAACGAAAAGCATTAACGCCTTTCAAAACTTTCAAAACTTTCAAAGAAAATCTAGTTCACTTTCTTTAGTAGCGAAAACGCTTCAAAGCAAAAAGAACGTTCTTTGTAAATGGAAAATGGGGACGATTGGCCATTACACATACAGCACATCTTGTTCGGCGAGCGAAATATCTCTGAATAAATCGAATTTTCCTTACCGACAGCGGGAGCATTCAGCCAACGAATCCGTATTTCAAGACAACGATCCAACTGGATATTTACTTGAAACTATCAATTTCAGCGTAAAGACCAACATCTCGCAAAATCACTGTCGACCCCAAAAAAAGGAAAAGGAAAAACAGCAAAAGTTGGATTATTTAATGCTCCACAATCCAACAGAAAAGTTTTTCTCAATCTAACAATCGATGGAGCGCGTACGCACCAAACTGTGTGATGACGGGGAATCAATGATATCTCATTTCGTTTTCATGCTCAAATGCTTCGCACTCTTTATCGAATGTCATTCTGAGTTTGTTTACCTTTCCGATTTTCCGATTTTGGGACTCGGCAACCGCCCCGGATCAGAGAAGCGAAGTTTTCTTGCCAAACATTCGCGCGTCTCGCCGCTGGCTACATGCCAGACCTAATTTGAGTCAGATAAGACCGCTAATGGCATCACATCGTAAGCGAGCCCCGTTTTAATAAAAGAAAATCAAAAATCAAAGATTTTTTCGTTATTTTGATTTACGCGTAAGGTCAATTCATGAAACTTGACGCCGAACGCAAAAATGAAAAATTCCACGTAGAACAAAAAAAAAATAAAGTTGCCAGTGAGGTCTGGAAAAAGAGCTGAATCTTCTTCCCATCGCAGAAATAGTAGAAAAAATAACTGTAGCACCGATTATTACCAAGATTTTTGATGTTTATTTACCTCGTGGTAACTCTGGATTATGATTAAAAAATGTGCTGTTCTCAATCTCATGCAACTGATCTGGAATGCTGAGGACTTTTAGCCATTTCGGTGATGTACGAAGGGCGTGACCAGAAACGATAACAAAGCCAGATTGAGACGTAAACAAAACCGCATGCAACGTTGTGAAGGAAAAAAAGTTTGTCTACCGCATGAGTGGTGACTCACTTTCCCGGGTAAAGTTGCTTCCCCGCGGTACTGTGTGCTTGCGAATCAACAACAAAGAGAACTGCTCTGCACTTTATCCACGTCGTGGGCGTCCGCGTCAAAACACTGCAACTTTCCCCGCTTCGCTGCGTGTTGGAAGAACAAGATGCGATCTTCATAGTCCGAAGCGACGAAGTCACTTGTTGTTACCAGCTGCCCGATCACCTCCTCCGTCGCGGTCGGACTCCGCTTCGCAGCCACCATGTACAGCACCGTCCCCTGCGGAATGGCACTTAAATTCACCCGCACATCCTGCGTGTTGGCCGAATCCCATCCCGCCGCGGGATTTGGAATGAAGTCGACCTGATACGGAGCGACCACCCTCTCAACGGGCTGTCCGTCTCGCGTGACGGACGCCTGCTCGTACAGCGGGAGGTTGTTCTTCCCCTCCGGACGATCCTGCGAGCTTCCAGGCAATCGATCAATCGCCTTGTCGAAAGCCTTACCGAGCACCTTCAACGCGAACGACGTCGGCGGCGGAATAATGTTGGAGAAGCGGTTGTGGAAGAAGTTCTTGTTCGGTCCCTGTCCGTCCACCGACCACATCACCTGCAGGTTCTGCGATCGTTGTCCGTCGATTAAGATCTTCAAAGCCATTCCAGGGGAGTAGTTCTCGTAGTCTTGTTTGGCCAGAGAGAGACGGGCAAAACCGATTCCGCCGCTTTTGAAGATGCCAGTGTAGGTGGAATTGTCGAAGATTATCAGTTCCACTTGAACGGTGCTTCCGTAGACGTGGATGAGCTTAGTGCGACCGTCGGGCATCTCGTCCGAGGCCTCGGTGAAACTGACTTTGTCGAAGTTTGGTCGGAGGAGATGAGTCATATCGCATAATCCCGGCATGGCGGTGGGGAGGTTTGTCATGCGGTAAGGAGACGCGGAAATTTCGCTCCATAGAATGTCCTGCTTTTGAAAGGCAGAAAAGCCCTGGTAGCCGGCGGGAAGAATGGCTGCAGACATTTTCACGTAGATGATGAAGCTTTTTGCCGGGAGAAATAACTGAGAGATGCGCAATTTACAAGCACAGTGTGGTAACCGGATTTGCGCTGCTGTGTAGGCAAAAGGAAAAGCAGATCGATATATACTGCAAGAGAATAGTCAGCTGCGATGTTATATGTGGTAGTTTGCTGTTGACAGCATGTTCAATTCCGTTCCGCCGAGAAAGTCCACTCACGACCTGAAAGGCCGCAGTTTATATGCCAATACTATAGAATGCCGCACAGTTGAGCGGAGCGGCGTGCGGGAAAACAGAACACTCGCTAACTCTGCGCATAAAAACAGGAAAAAAACGCCCAATGGATTGAAAACGAAAACGAATCAAGAAATCAACTGCTTCAGTTCTGCTTGATGATAAAAAGCAGGTCTAATCAGTAATCAACAGGTTGGAGTCTTGTGGTCTCGTGTTTGAAGCAGTAAAACTTTGGCTGTTTTTTTACGAGTGTTCTGTTTAACCGAACGCCGTTCCCCTCAACTGTGCGGCATTCTACGGCCCAACACGATAGGATCAGACTGATGCAAAAATGGTCGCGAGCACGCAGCACACGGAGAAAGCTATGCACCGCGAAGAGCTCTTTCCAAAAATTAATTTTAATGACAAAATCTTGTCTCAAAAGCCTTCCCGAACTTAGTTTATTAACAGGTGTGCAGGTCCGTTGTGCCGGTTCCCTTAAACCGTTACTCTCAGGCACGAATGCAAAACATCCCATTAAAAGTGTTGCCACGTAATTTTTTTTCGATGCTTTCCCAAATTATAAAAGAAAAGCCGCGTTTGGAAATAACCTGAAGCACTTTATCTTTTTAGCTAAAAATTATATCCAATGTCACGTTTAATCGTTATTCCTGGTCGCGGCCTTGATCTTAGGTACGAATACGAACGCAAAAAGCGCATTTTTCAAGCTCGTTTTTTATTGTAATATTTTGGAAATCATTAAACTTGATTTGCGCTGAAATTTTTGAAAATGAATTTTTTTTCAGGAGTCTGCCTGGCTCAACAGGCGGATCAGCGGCCGGGAAACTGCCCATGCCGAGCTCCTCCGTCGCCAGATGCGAATAGTGAACGATAATGGAAAGGAGTACCTCGATCGTTGCAGTTTTATTAACGCCAAAGCGTCCGATGCCAGTAATCGTGGTAAAACTATTGTGTGCAATCAGCTAAAAATTA